>PVIY010036297.1:0-25570 GCA_004026745.1 Myrmecophaga tridactyla
AAGTAAAGAAATTGAATCAGTCATTAAAAAGCTTCCCAAAAAGAAAAGTCCAGGACCAGACGGCTTCACATGTGAATTCTACCAAACATTCCAGAAAGAATTAGTACCAATCCTGCTCAAACCATCTCAATGTCCTCAACATTAATCACATCTGCAAAGTTCCTTCTGCCAGATAAAGTAACATAGACACAGGTTCTGGGGATTATAAATGAGCATCTTTGGGGGGCCAATTATTCTGCCTACCATGATGCAGAGCAAATACTTTCTCCTAACTGGTCACTTATTTTTTTAACATTTTGATGATACCTTTTATTACAGAGAAGTATATAACATTAACATAGTCAAAGTTATCAGTCTTTTCCTTTACAGCTTATGTGAGTGTGGCATATTCAAAAAAATGTTCTCCTACCTCAAAATAACAGAAGTTTTGAAATTTTGCTTTTTATATTTAGGTCATTATTGTCTGATGGAGGGAACTAATTGTATGATTCTAGCATCATTTACTGGATGGTTCATTTCTCATCTCTGTTTCTGTAACAGAAATGAGGAGTGCCTCTGATGGGTTCATCAGCAGACTGACATGCTGAGTAAAGAATCAGTGATCCTGAAGATAAGTCAATTGAAACTTTTGGAACAGAAATGCAAAGCAAGAAAAGAATTAAAAAGACAGAAGAGAATGGATTCCCAGAAGGAGAAGCAAGAGAGAGAGGAACAGAAGAGATATTAAAGTAACAGAGGATGAGAATTTTCCAAAATTAGCAAAAAACACCAAACCACCAGTCCAGGAATCTCAGAGAACACCAAGCAGGATAAATACCAAAAAATCTACACTGAGGCATATCATACTCAAATGGCAGCAAATCAAAGATAAAGAAATAATATTGAATGAAGTTAGAGGGAAAAAAAAATCCTTACCCACAGAGAAACAAGGGTAAAAATTACATCATTACATCAGACTTCTCTTCACTACAAGCAAGTCGAGTGGAGTAAACATTTTAGTGTTAAAAGAAAAAAAAACACCAACCTAGAATTCTGTATCAATGAAATTAATTAATATACTTTCAGATGTGAAGGAGAAATAAAGACTCTCTCAGATAAAAGAAAATTGAGGTGATTTGTCACCAGTAGACCTACTTGTAAGAAATACCATAAGTTCTTCAGAGAAAAAGAATATTATATAGGTCAGAAACTCAGATTTACATTTAGAAAAGAGGAGCATTTGAGAAGGAATAAATGAAAGGGAAATAAAATATTTTATTTGTCTTATTCTTAACTGATCTAATAGGTAATCATTTGTTCAAAATAATAATAACAATAATATTTTGAATGATTATAGCTTATGCATAAATGAAATGAGAGCAACATGTGAAACAGTGCAGTGTTATGGTAGGAGTGGGATTAGATTAACTGTAAATACATACTGCAAACTTTAGAGCAACCACTAAAATAATTTTTTTAGTTGTATAATTTATATGCTAAGAGAAGAGAGAAAATGAATCATATAAAATGCTCATTTGAAATCAGAAAAGCCAGAAAAATAATAAGTGGGGAAACAAGAAAGAAAGAACAAGAACAACAAATAAAGAACAGTTATAAATACAGTAGATAATAATCCAACTATATCCATAATTACTTTAAATGAGAATGATCCAAATTCCCCAATTAAAAGATAAAGACTGTGATGGTTTGAAGCTGCATGTAGTCCCAGAAAATCATGCTTTTAAACTCAACCTATTTTGTGGGTGTGAACCCATTTTAGGTAGGACCTTTTGATAAGGTTACTTCAGTTAACGTATGTGCAGCCCATCTTGATCAGGATGGGTCTTGAACCCATTACTGGAATCCTTTATAAGTGAAATGAATTTATACATTAGAGAGGAGAGAAAACCAAAGGAAGCAAGAAGTTGAATTGGAACCCAGAAGAGAAGGAAGAGACCAGGAGTTGCCACCATGAGCTTTTCCATGTAACAGAAGAACCAAGGATCACCAGCAGTCAGACCCAGAACACCAGTCTTTGGGAAAAAAACATAGCCTTAAATGTTCTAAGAAATGATCATGGTGATGACTATGCAACTATGTGATGATACTGTGAATTACTGATTACATATGTAGAATGGAATGATCATATGTTACAAATGCTTGTGTCTGTTTTTTGTTATATTTTCTTAAAAAATTAAAAAATTAATTTTAAAAAATTGCCTTGATGAGGCCTTGATTTGGACAATTTCCCAGCCTCAAAGCCATAAGCTAATAAACTCCCTTGGTTCAGCCAACTCATTTCATGGTATTTGCTTAAACAGCTAGGAAACTAAAACAGAGACTCTCAGCGTGGGTTAAAAAAAACAAGGCCCAAATATATGTTGTCTATGAGAAACCCATTTTAAATATAAAGACACTAATAGATTAAAAATAAAGTGTATTAGGTTATATTGATTTCAGACAAAATATATTTCCGAGCAAGGAAAATTATAGGAATTAAAGAGGGGCATTATATAATGATAAACGGCTCAATTTTCCAAGAAGACATAACAATCCTTAGTGTATAAGCACCTAAAGACAGAGCATCAAAATACATGAAGCAAAAACTGATAGAACAGCAAGGGAAAATAGACAAATCCACTATTAAAATAGAAAGGGAGACGCCACACCCCTTTCTCAGTAACTGATAGATCCAGCAGGTGGAAAGTGAGTAAGGATATAGTTGAACTGAACATCTCCATCAATCAACTAATTAATTATTATTTTGGCAATTAATCACTCAACAACAACAGATCACAACATTCTTCTCAACCTCACATGGAACTTTCTTCAAGATAGTCCACATCCTGGGCCACGAAGCATACATTTCAAAAAATTTCTTGAAAAACACAATCTACCAAAACCCAAACAAGGAGAAAACGATAATCCGAATAGGCCTATATCTATTAAATAAATTGAATAAAAAATTCATAGCCTTCAAAACAGAAAGCCTCAGGCCCATATATATAGTTTCACTAGAGAATTTTATCAGACAGTTAAAGAAAAAATGATAATTTTCTAAAATCTCTTTTAGGAAACAGAAGCAGAGGGAACACTTCCTGTATAGTCTGAATCTTCACTATAATAAATCTGTATGTGGGCTCATCTTTACTAATCCTACACATAATTTAGAAGCACTTTTGTAGTGAGGAAACATATCTTTCTTCAGTTCTGAAAAATTCGCAGCTATTTTCTCTTAAAATTTTTGCTTATCTAGCAGTTCTCCAATCTCTTCCACTGGAACACCTCTTAGAGCATATTTAAAAATCTACCCACTGTGTCTTTTAATTCCTTTTTAATATTTTTGAATCATTTTTATTTTCTGGATGAATTATTCTATACTATCCTACAATGTTCTAATGTTTCCTTCAACTATGTTCAATCTATAATTCGTCATATCTACTGAGGTGTTTTATTTGTGTTTTGGTTTTCATTTCAATGACTACATTTTTGGCCCAGGATATGTGTTTAGGACTTTTTTCTTTTATATTTTCACTATCATTACTGTATATCTGGACCAGATATACAATTTACATAATCTTGAACAAAATATTCTGTTTGTTCTTCAATTTCCTGCCAAGAGGCTTCTAACTCTAAGAATCTGGCAATTTTTACCACACCTGTCTATTATGAAATTCTCTTCTCACTGGGCTTTGATAGAATGCTTTTTCCTGCATCTCTCTTTCTTCTCAATTTCTTTTTGGATTCCTCTAGCCCCATCCCTCCCTTCAAATGTTAGCCAATCTTCTATCATTTTGCATCCTCATTCTGGGTAATCTCATACAACTCTTATCAACCATTACCCATATATTGATGACTCCCGAATCTAAATTTTCATCCCAGCATTTTCTCTTGAGTTCTAAACTCTAAATCCAACTGGAACCCCCCACCTACTTTCCCCCAAGGGCTTCATATTTAATACACCCATAAGTCATCTTGCTCTTTTTTCTTTCCTTGAACTTGTTCCCCTCTCAAATTCCCTCTCTTGGCAAATGAACTGATGCCACCATCCACACAGTTGCTCAAACCACAAACCTGACATTCATCCTTTATTGTTGCCTCTACCTAAGACCCCATCCATGGACAATCACATCCAGCCACGTGTG
The DNA here is from genome assembly GCA_004026745.1 of Myrmecophaga tridactyla. Classification (NCBI taxonomy): domain Eukaryota; kingdom Metazoa; phylum Chordata; class Mammalia; order Pilosa; family Myrmecophagidae; genus Myrmecophaga; species Myrmecophaga tridactyla. The sequence continues at coordinate 4,125 of PVIY010036297.1, forward strand.
AGACCAACTGGCATGAGATTTCCTATACCATTTGTTTAACTTCCTATCCCCAGAGCATGACCAGCCTCCAGTTCTTCAGTCTTTGCACAGTCTGAACCTGATCATGTCTCATGTCTGTATTCACCTTAGTCAGCCTCAGAAGCTTACCCAACACCATTCCCTTCCTATACATTCCCTAATCTTATGTACTCTCCCACCTCCCCTCTTTCTTCCAAACCCTTGTATTGTGCCCTCTGAACTTCTGTGTGCTCCTCTCTTTTAGCTTCTTTCTCTCTTAGCTTCTCTGTCTTCTATCCCCTTATAAAAGACTCCAGCAGTGTGCACGGGTGGTTCAGTGGTAGAACACTCACCTTCCATGTGGGAGACCCAGGTTTGATCTGCAGACCATGCATCGAAAAAAAATAAAAAGAAGATGATGATGACGACTCCAGTAAGAGGATTAAGACCCACACTGGACCACTCCTCAACAAAAATAACTTAATAGAAAATTCCCACCCACAATAGGTCTACACCTACAGGAATAGATTAAAAGAACAGGATCTTTTTTGGACTATATACACTTCAAGCCATCACATTGAGTAATAGAATATGGCCAGTGTTCTGTGGAGAGGCAGGGAAACAGAGGTCCGAAAGATGGGTCTGGGCAAGGGAGACAAGAAGAGGACACATGAAAAAGGAAGCTTTTGAGCCAGCCTGGAAAAATGAGCAGGATTTGGGTCAGCAGAGTAAATAGAATGGTGTAAAGAAAGGCGTGAGGTCATGACTGCTCAGAGAACAGTGCAACATGACCAGAGCACGGGGATGTGGAAGGCAGCGTGGAAGAGAGGGTGCTGTCATCACGGGCCTTGACCACAATCCTGAGACCCATGAACTTCATTCCATAGGCAAGAAGGAGTTATCAAAGGTTTCTGAAAAGTATAGAATATTCCTCTGAAATGGAGGGGGAAACCCTATGTAGAAAAAGTTCTTTTGCTACAGTGAGATACATATGAAAAAAGATAAACGCAGGAAAATTACTCTATCTAGAGCACAAATCATTTTTCTTCACTGTAGATCAGTATGGGAAATTACTTGTACTAGCATAGATTCTTTTTCCATAGCAACTGCAATTTGCTTCAGAGATCTGACATGATGGAATGCAAGTACTATGTCAGCTTGGCAGCTGGCAGAAATCAAACATGGGCTATTCTCAAAAGCAGATGCTTTTTCTTGGCAATTCATATTTTTGAGGCAAGATGCATTCACTAGTTTTGAAGGTTTTCTTAATACTGGGACCCAATAATAACCATTTACATAACTCTCTTGGGGCGGGGGCAGGGGGACAACAATGTTCTCCCCTCTTCTACCCTTCCAAATCATGGAGGTAAAGTTAATTTTAGAGATGTCCAGAGGATAAAAAACAGATCAAGAAGCACTGCAGTTGCCTTGGAATAATGCCAATATTCCCAGTAATAATAAGAGCTAACATGGACCGAGTTCTTATATACCAAGTGTTATACAGAATAGTTTACATATATTGATTAATTTAATCTTCCTAACAACCTACAGGGTTGTTAGGAAGGTTGTTAGGAAGTGATGATTAATTTCATTAGTCAACTTGGCTAGGTTACAGTGTCCAGTTGTTTGGTCAAGCCAGCACTGGTCTGATTATTACTTTGAGAGTATTCTGTAGGTGAATTTGTATTTATTTGTTGATTTTTTTTTTTTTTGGAGATTAGGCATTTAATAATCAGGTCTGGAGTGGTCCATGAGCTGTGCTCATTCAGGAGCTGTAAGAATTTTTGCCTTTAAGCATTACTCTCCCACCGTTTCGTTTAAAAAGCTGTGAGGGACCTGGAGGCTGATAGAGCCTCCCAAAGACCGGGGCAGTCCTGCACTACTTATGAAGCATTTTAGTTTTCGGAGCCTCGTGCTGACGGACTGTGTCATCTGTTCTGGATCATCTCAGGGTCTCCCATCTTTTTTTTTCTTGCCCAGCAGAAAGGGGGCCAACAAATTGATTGCATCTACTGCTGATTGCATCTACAATCAACAAAGAAGACTGCCCTTGGCAAGAAGAGGAATTGCCCCAGCCAATCAGTTGGAGGTCTTAAAGCCAGAACTGAGGATTTCAGAAGCCAGCCACCATCTCCTGGGGAAGTCAACTTTACCTCCTTCAGAGTTTCCAGCATGCAGCCTGCCCTACAGAGTTCAGGTATACCAGATTTCAGAATAACCTTTATCAGAATTTCCAGTCTGTGGCCTGCCCTATGGAATTTAGGCTTGTCAATCCCCACATTCGCGTGAGCTAATTCCTATAATAACTTTTATTCTGTTTCTCTGGTGAAACCTGACTAATACAGGTAGATAATATTATTATCCCCAATTTAAATATGACAAAACTCAGGAATCGAGAAATTAAATCACTTTATCATGGATGCAACAGAGAGGCCCCAAAAATGTTGTGCCTCTTTTCTCTCCTTCAAGAATTACCTCCCATTCCTCCAATCACCCAGAGACAGATTAAAAGAGGGTACCAAATTAAATCTGAATTTCATATAACAACAAATAACTTTAGTATAAATGTTTATATAATGTTTGTACAATGACTAGGATATTCTTATACTAAAAAATTATTCATTCATTATTTATCTAAAAATCAAATTTAAATGGGCATCCTTTATTTTTATTTGCTAGATCTCATTACCTTACCCAGAGGCTTTGTGTTCACTCTAACATATCAATATTTCTTGTCAAGAAAATTATAACTGCCCCATTTATTCTTTGAGAATTGAAGTCTACCCGTCTTCTTTTCCAGGTGTATTCACAACTTAAGCCTCGATTCAAATTGTGCATGGAGACCTGAAGATATCATTTTAGGTCTTTTAGTGAACAAATGAGGAGTCTCACTGGCAACCTCCTTGGCACAAGGCTTATCCAGGGGTATTCTAGATGGGTTTTCAGCATAAGCGCAGGAGGACCCTGGCACAGACTATCTCATCAGATGAAGAGCATCTGTGCCAGTGTTTCTCAACCTCAGCACCATCGACATTTCCAGACTGGATAATTCCTTGTCGTTGGGATTTTCCTGTGCACTGTGGAATGTCAAGCATAATCTTGACATTCTGCCCATTAGATGCCAACAGAACCCAACCCTCCAGTTGTGAAAAACCAAAAAATATCTCCAGATATTGTCAAATGTCCCTGAGAGGCAGAATCATCTTTGGTCAATAACCACTGCTCTAGAACAATCACAGAGGCAGGAATCTTCTGGAAGGCAAATCCCAGAAATCTTAGGATGAAGGTCATATGCCCTACCCTACCTGCAACAAACCAGGTGAGCATGGACCTGCTGCAGGTCTGGTCTCAGGAGCCAGTTAGAGAGGGCCCTTCTGCTGTCTTTGTACTATATACCTTCAGTGGTCCAGTACAGAACCCACCATTTTCAAGGAACAGCCCCATCCATATAAATAGAAAAGGAAGGACTGCAAAAACTTACTTATCGAATTTACTTCTACATGGAACCTGGTACAGTAAGTTGGGACTGATGGGATCTATTCTTGGTTCTGCTTGACTTTCTGGAAACCTCAGTTTAAAGTCATTGGGATAATGGACCCTACTTTGGAATGCAAAGCAATTTATTTATGTCCAAAACAGTTAAGCAATGAAGATTATAAAGATGTCATTACAAAGAAGCTTATAAAGATGTCATTTGAAACAAAACCATTTTCCTTATGCCTAATTTATATACTAAATCAAAAGAGGTCATGGCATCTAAGAAATGTAGTTTTGATGCAAAAAGGCAGTGATCATAAATGTGTTAAATATTAGTATCTGCAAAGCCTAGAAACCGTGTCAATATTCACAGACTTGTCCACCCCCAGCCCCACCCTTTGCCACAGTAAACTTAGATTTGGATTGACCTGGAACCCATTTAACTCATCTTTCACCTTGGATTTTAGTTCTAGAAGAAACCACTCCACTTCATTATATCTCCGTCTGAAACGATACCTAAAATAGCATCTTCCCCTCCCCCTTTTTCATTCCACACACACCTACTCCAGGCACTGGTTTCATTTCCATAGCATTTTTCTTAAATTGGAAATCAAAACTCATTCTTTAATCGCCCTCAGTTCTATTTTCATTGCAGGTGCAGAAGAGAAGAGAGCCGAAGCTCTGGATGACTCAAGCCTCTCCCCCAAACCCCAGCCAGGACCCAGGACCCAGCTGGCTATTAGGACATCAGTAGTTAAGTGAGTAGCAGTAATGATAGTAGTATAACAGAAGTTTACATTTCTAAGTGCTTACTATATGATAGACACCACTGAAAGTGTTTTACATATATTACCACATTTTATCCTCACAACAATCTTAAGAAGTAAGCACCATCATTATCCTTATTTTACAGATGAGATAACTGAGATAGAAAAAGGTAAAGCAATTTACTGAAGGTCACCCAGCTAGTAAATGATGCACTCATCTATTTAAACAAAATGCCTGACTCTAGGGCCCACCTGTTAACCCCTATGCCCCACTGCACATCCATGTAAGTCTCATTGAAGAGCATGGGGTTTATCTTGAGGGAAGCATGGGGCCACTGATGATGCGTCTTGCAGAAAGATGACTCTGCAATGCATGGTGGAAAACTGGAGGCAGAGGCAAGTCAAGAAGCATCACAGTGATCCATGTGAGAGGCAAGGTGGCCTTGACTAGGATAATGCCGGTGGGGAAGGAGAGAGGAAGATAAAAATCAAAGATAATCATGGACATAACAGAATTTGGACACTGAGTAGCTGTAGACTAAGGGAAAGAAGGGAATCAAGGATGATATCCAGGTACAAGTAGCTGGTGCCAGTCTCTGATGCAGGGAACACAGAAAGTATAAGGCATAAGTGCAGCCAATTTGGGAATGTTGGAAAACCCAAAATTATTTCCTTTGGACAGGCATCTGCTGCAAGATACGTTTAGATGTTCTATTAAATGGTGCAAAGCTGAGTAAGGGCAAACTATCAGGCATGCAACTTCTGTTGGCAAGTGGGAGTAAAGGTATATGGGCTCCATGTCAGCAAGCTTCCTGATTTTAAAAACAGAGAATACAGGTGGTTCAGTGGTAGAATGTGGAAGACCCAGGTTCAATTCCCAGATGATGCAACCCCCCATCCAAAAAAAAAAACTTCGAATCTAGTGGAATGCTCACAGCCAAATTCCAGATAGGCATGAGCTGGGAGTAAGATTCAGTGACTCCCTATGGACCTATCCTTTACTTTCAAGCATTCCCAAATGGTCTAGGCATCAAGCATGGTGAAGACAAAAGACCCCTGAGTAGGCTTGAGAAAAAGAGATCAAGAAACTCTTTCCCATAAGAGGGGTCAGAAGGATTAGCGAGGAAGCAGAAAAGAGTGAGGATGGAGGTAACTTTTGCTGTGATGAGGTTTCAAAAGCATAAAGGAGATTTCTGAAGAAATAGCATATGGATTCTAAGGCAAGTGTTGAGTAATCAGCTAATGCCACACATCACCTTAACCAAATATCCAATTCCCAAGAGACCTAAATTTCCAGAGACCATCCATCAGATGTGTGAACTCCTTTGCCTAATGACTGCCTCCTAACATCAAGGCAAGAAGTGGGGGAGAAATTTTGGAGATTAAACCATACAAAGAATATTAGTTATGCAACAAACACTTAATTAAGTTTGTATAAGTGACACCTAGCACATATTCTATTAACATTTACTGAATGATTATTAAGTGGTGTAGTAAAACTCTATGCTAAGTGCTTCCCATTCAATAAACCATTGAGTTTTCACAATGAGGTAGGTACTTCCAATGGCACCTAAATAAGGGAACTGAAGTTTAGATTGGTCAAGCAATTTGTCCAATATTGTATGACTAATAAGGGGCAGAGTCAGGATTGGAACCAGGTCTGTTGAGTTCATAATCAAGGCACTGTTGTCATGACTCCACAGTTCATGAGAGACATGACATTGTCTTTGACCCCACTGCCCTATTGGGGAAGTCAGTGGGGTGGTACCTAGCCCAATGCAGGACAACGGCTATTTTCTGCCCCATGAATGAACTTCCTTCTCCTTTCTCCTAGTAGCACAGTGAACTGCCGGAAGAACTGGGCTCATTAGGTTGGTCACCCTCCTACTGCCTTATAATTTGAGAATGTATTAAAAATGGAGAATATTTCACAATGAATATAGCAAAGTAATCAGGTCTTGTGGCTAAGCCTTTTTTAAAAAGACTTGTCAAGTGAGGGAGAAAATGTAGAAAGAATTGGAAAAGACTGCCACAAAGCTCGTCCAGATATTTGCTTCTTATCCGTGGACTCCAAAATGTATTAGAATAATATCTAAATATACTTCATAGATTTCACTTAAATTATGAAATGTATCTTGTTCAGTTTCACTTTGACAATGCCAGTTGGATTCTCCAGTCAGCAGATCGTGCTGGTTTTTGGAACCTATGGAAAAAGAGAGCACTCTGCCCTCTAACCTGGGAGAGGACCAAGGTACTTTGTTCCTATGATTCTCATTGTATAGATGGGAATCTGGCTCTTCCCTTTGCTTTCATTCAATTGGTACAAGGAGGCAAGGACTCCAAACCTAATGCAACAACTATAGTATTTTCCTCTGTTGTTTTCAGAACAGGTCAGAATAACAAAATCATATCTTTGCAGACCACATGCTAATGTACCTAGAGCCATATATTGTGCAAGGTTCCAAAGTGCTTTTGGGGTTGGGGGAAATCTGATTCCTCTTAGCTTTTTGGCATTTAAACTTTCTTTTCTGAAATGATGGAATGTATGCATGTTGTATTAGTTGCCTATAGCTGCGGTAATAAATTACCACAAACTTGTGGCTTAAAAAAAAAATCCCCACAAACTTATTATCTTACAGCTCTGGAAGTCAGAAGTTCATAATGGGTAGGCAGGGCTGCCCATGCTCAGGGGTAATCCATTTTCTTGGCTTTCCTAGCTTCTAGATACCACTTTCATACCTTTGTTCCTGGACCCTGGCCCCTTCCTCCATCTTCAAAGCCAGCAGCTTTGAATCATCTTCCAATTCTCCCTGACTCCAATCTTCTGTCTCCCTCTTATAAGGACCCTTGTAGTTATATATGGCCAATCCAGAAACTCCAGAATACTCTCCCCATCTCAAGATCATTAACTTGTACACATTTGCCAATTCCATTTTACTATTACATAACATATATGTAAGTAATACATATATTACATGTTATACATATGTATGTATGTTGCATATATATATATGTAAGATAACATCTTCAAGGATTAGACTTGGACATCTTTGGGGGGCCATTATTCAGCCTACTACAATGCTGGGTTGTTGTTTTTTTTTATAAGTACGTGCCCATTTATTTTTTTCCCAGAGCCATTTGAGAGTAAGTTCCTTACTTACTTACAAATATGATGTTCCTCTGCCCCCAAATACCATTAATACCGTGCTATAATCTACAGTCCGAGCTCAGATTTCGCCGACCATCCTGATAAAGTCCTTTACAGCCATTTGTCTTCATGGCCCAGGGCATTTAGTTGTCATGGTTCATTGTCTCCTTCAGCCTTTTCTTTGTCTTTCATGACGCAGACATTTTTGAAGATAGCTGATGGGTTATTCTGGAGAGTGACCCTTGGTTTGGATCTCATTCTCTCTTGAACTGATTCCAGTCAGTCTTTTGTCCCCCAGCACTCCAAGAAATTGCTGTTGTCAAGATCCATAAGTCCAGTGGTCATCTGTCAATCCCCAACTCACTGGAACCACCAGCAACTTTCCTCATGACTGACCTTTCCCTGGTTCTTGACATACCTTCTTGGCTTGGTCTCCAGAACACCTCTGTCTTCTGGTTTCACTTTTGCCTATTCTCTCTCTTGCCTCTCTCTCTTTTGTTTTTCTTTTTGCTGCACTTTTTTTTCAACTTGTTTTATTGTATAGTATAACATATATACAAAGTAAAGAAAGAATAAGTAATAGTTTTCAAAGCACTCTTCAACAAGTAGTTACAGGTCAGATCCCAAAGTTTGTCATGGGTTTACATATGATCCTCTCAGATTTTTCTTTCTAGCTGCTCCAGAATATAGGAGGCTAGAGGGTTTAAGTATATTTTTATCACCACAATCGACTTTCTTCTTTATTTTTTGTGAAAAATAACATATATACAAAAGAAGCAATAAATTTCAAAGCACAGCACCACAATTAGTTATAGAATATATTTCAGAGTTTGACATGGGTTACAATTCCACAATTTTAGGTTTTTACTTCCAGCTGCTCTAAGATATTGGAGACTATTCAGCAATCATATTCATTTGTTAAATCCTATCTTCTCTATATAACTCCACCAGCACCTTTGATCTTTCTTTTCCTCTCTTTATGGGTGTTTGGGCTGTAGCCATTCTAACTTTCACATGTTGGAAGGGTCTGTCACTAATATGAGGTAGGAAGATGGAACCATCTGATGTTCTGGAGAGGCTGGGCCCTCTAGATTTCAGGACTTATCTGGGCCAGGGACCCATCTGGAGGTTGTAGATTTCTGGAAAGTTACACGAGTGCAAAGAACCCTTGTGGAATCTTATATATTGCCCCAGGTATTCTTTAGGATTGGCTGGAATGGTCCTGGTTGGGGGTTGGCAGGTTATAACAGGTAGCAAGGTCTACCTAAAGCTTACATAAGAGCTCCTCCAGAGTAGTCTCTCAACTTTATTTGAACTCTCTCTGCCACTGATACTTTATTAGTTACACTTCTTTCCCCTCTTTTGGTCTGAATGAAATTGTGATCCCACAGTGCCAGGGCCAGAACATCCCTGGGAGTCATCTTCCACATCACCAGGGAGACTTTCACAATGCTTGCTATTTGTAATGAGCTTTCTGTTGGAATAATCAGCCAGAAACCATAGGTTGGTTCCCAGTTTTGTTTTGTTTTGCTTTTCAGTTACTGTCCATGAAATCCAGAAGTTGAGACACCACTGGTACAAACTTCCATCTAGCCTAGATGGAAGTGAACAAGAGTTTGGGTTGGAAAGACAATGACAGAGTATAAAGGAGCTATCTTGTGGCCACCCATGGAGGAAAGGAGAACAAAGGGATTAGTTTTTCATTCATTCATTCAATAAGCATTTACTATCCAAGCATCACCAGAAGTATATTCAAGGTGTTCAGACACTAGAGGGGAGTAAACAGAGATCAGACATGATTCCCGAAGAGCTTACAGTGCAGTGTAACTGGAGTAGTGAGGCGTCTGGGAGCCAGAAAACCAGCTGAGGCAGAGTAAATCCTTTAGGCCTGATTTTGAAAACAGAACTTAGTTTTTATCATTCTAAATCCTGGCTGCAGCAGAAGCACTAGATCACACCAAAACAAGCAAAACATCCTGTTTCAGTTTGCTGGGCTGCTGAAAGCAATATACCAGACGTGGGTTGACTTTTACAATGGGGACTGATTAACCTACAGTAATGAGGCTGTGAAAATGTCCAAATCAAAACATCACCAGGTGATGTTTTCTCCCCAAAGACTAGCTGCCAGCAATCCTAGATTTCTCTGTCATATGGCAAGACACACGCAGCATCTGCTGTCTCCACCCCCACCCCTCTCTTCTGGGTTTTATTTATTTCACCTTCTGCTTTTTGTGGCCTTCTCTTTCTCCAATTTATACCATTGATAAAGGACTTCAGTAATAGGATTAAGAGCCACCTTGGGCCATGGCTTATTGGAGTAACCTAATTATGTTTATGGCAGCAGTGTTCAGTGTTCAGTGTCTGTGGTTCAGTGGAGGTGGCCTAAGGGTACAACACCTGAGGAAGGGAAGGGGGACTGTCCCGGTCTGAATCTGTGGTGGACCCCAAGAAAGCCATGCCCTTTGATACTCATTCAGTATTGCTGGGTGGGAGCATTTTGATTGTTTCCATGAAGATGTGACCCACCCAATTGTGGGTGGTAAGCTTTGATTATATGATTTCCATGGAGGTGTGTCTCCACCCACTGAAGGTGGAGTGGCTTGCTGGAATCCTTTAAAAGAGGAAACATTTGGAGAGAGTCCCTTTTGGTAGAGCCACGTGAAAGCCAGCAGATGCCGCCATGTTCGCCATGTGCCCTTCCAGCTGAGAGAGAAACGTTGAACGTTGTCGGCCTTCTTGAACCAAGGTTTCCTTCCCCGGATGCCTTAAATTGGACATTTCTATAGACTTGTTTTAATTGGGACATTTTCTCAGCCTTAGAACTGTAAACTAGCAACTTATTAAATCCCCCTTTTAAAAAGGGGAATTCCGTTCTTGGTTTATTGCATTCCAGCAGCTAGCAAACTAGAACAACCCTGATACTATTTCTCCCTATGGGGGGAGAGCCTGGCTGCCACCACATGGAGGGGTTGAGCATGTGCCCCGGAAATGGCAGAGCCCGAGGTGGCCCTGATGCCTGGAGAGAGTGGAGCCGAGTAAAAGGTGGTCTCCTAAATGTTCCCCGAGGTTGATTTGGAAAGAGGCAGGCCACTGCATAGGCCCTCAGAAAGGGTGGGACTGCCACTTTCTAAAGCCGAAGGATGAAAGACTTTCAGGCTTTGAAATCCAGCGGTGTTTGCCCTGCAGGTTTTACATCTGTGTTCTTCCAATTTCTCCCTATGGAAATGAAAATCTGTATCCTGTGAGTATCCTCCTTTGCATATTGGCATCAAATAAGTTGTTTTGAGATTCACAGGTCCACAGCAAGAAGAGAATTTTTTGCACGTGTTTAAGGTGATGCGCGTAGTTGCCAAGTTGACATGGAGTGGACATGTGATAGTTAGATTCAGTTGTCAGCTTGGCCAGGTGAAGGCACCTAGTTCTGTTGCTGTGGACATGAGCCAGCAGTATGTGAACCTCATCTGTTGCTAATTACATCTGCAGTCAGCTAGGAGGCATGCCTGCTGCAATGAATGACGTTGGACTTAATTGGCTGGTGCTTAAATGAGAGAGCTCAATGTGGCACAGCCTAAGCAGCTCGGCATTCCTCATCTCAGCACTTGCAGCTCAGCCCAGGCCTTTGGAGATGGAGAAAGAAGTCACCCTGGGGAAAGCTGTTGGAACCCAGGGGCCTGGAGAGAAGACCAGCAGAGACCAGACCATCCTGTGCCTTCCCATGTAAGAAAGAACCTCAGTGGAAAGTTAGCTGCCTTTCCCCTGAAGAACTAACAAAATAAATCCCCTTTTATTAAAAGCCAATCTGTCTCTGGTGTGTTGCGTTCCGGCAGCTAGCAAACTAGAACAGGGATCTATGATGTAAACATACAAGGGACTACTGAGCAGCCACAAGAAGGAATCAAGTTGTGGGGCAGGCAATTAAGTGAATGAAACTTAAGGACTGTATGCTGAATGAAATATCAGAAACAAAAAGACAAATATTATCATGCCTCACCCATATGAACTAACGATAATATAAAAACTTGGTGAACTGAAGTCAAGAGCATGGGTTATCAGGTTGGGGCCTATTGAAAGTGTCCTAGATTGTAAACTCTTGCAGCAGTCACATTTATTCAAGAGCTGTAACTGTTATTTCCAATTCTGAGATACTGTCATTCCCTGACACTTTGGTTATTTATGTAACACCTGAGACACAGTTAGAGGTCTGAAGTTATGAAAGTCAATATTAACCCATATAGCAACTGTTAAAAAAGTTTTAACTTTTTAACAGTTTAAAAAGTTAAAAAAAAAAGTGATCAGACTTTGTCTAGAGATATGAATGAAGATGATTTGGATAGGACTGAGGTAAATCAGAATACAGGGTAAAGGATGATATGGTCCATATTTTAAACTTCAACTTCTGTGTGAGACCAAAGGGAGAGATGTTTATTTGGTGCAAAATTTATATTTTGGGTGGTGCATTTCCTAATTTAATTTGTATGGTCAGTTTAAATGAACTCTGTAAGTACATGGAATCTTGAATAGGATGTGAGATCTTGTCAGTTTGTCCAGATTAGGGTGATGCCCTGATAAATCTCAGAGTAATTTTGGTAGTGAATAAAGAAATATTTGCAAAATCCCCTTGGGGAACTGGGCAGAAAGGGGGAAATATTTAACTTCCCCATTTGGAGAATTTCTGATATTCTTGCAAGCAGTAGGGACAAAACCAAATCAATATGCTGAGCTCTCAATCTTGGGGTTCACTCCTATGAAACTTATTCTTGCAAAGGATAGGCTAAGCCTACTTAAAATTATGCCTATAAGTCACTCCCAGAGAGCCTCTTTTGTTCCTCAGATGTGGCCTCACTCTCTAAGCCAACTTGGCAGGTGAACTCACTGCCTTCCCCCATACATGGGACATGATTCCCAGGGGTGAAAATCTCCCTGGCAACATAGGACAGAAATCCCAGGGATAAGTCAGGACCCAGTATCATGGGATCGAGAAAACCTTTTTGGCCAAAAGGGGAAGAGAATTAACATCAAGGGATTGAGAGAACCTTCTCAACCAAAAGGGGGAAAAGTGAAATGAGACTAAGTGTCAATGGCTGAGAGATTCCAAACAGAGTCGAGAGGTTATCCTGGAGGTTATTCTTACGCATTAAGTAGATATCACCTTGTTGTTCAAGATGTAGTGGAGAGGCTGGGGGGAACTGTCTGAAAATGTAGAGCTGTGTTCCAGTAGCCATGTTTCTTGATAATGACTGAATAATGATATAGCTTTCACAATGTGACTGTGTGATTGTGAAAACCTTGTGTCTGATACTCCTTTTATCTACCATATCAACAAAGAAGAGTAGAACATATGGAATAAAAATAAATAATAGGGGGAACAAATGTTAAAATAAATTTAGTTTGAAACGCTAGTGATAAATGAAAGCAAGGGGTAAGGGGTATGGTATGTATAATCTTTTTTTCGTCTGTTATCGTTTTATTTCTTTTTCTGTTGTCTTTTTATTTCTTTTTCTAAATCGATGCAAATGTTTTAAGAAATGATGAATATGCAACTATGTGATGATATTAAGAATTACTGATTATATATGTAGAATGGAATGATATCTTAATGTTTTGTTTGTTGTTAATTTTTTTTAATTAATAAAAAAAGTACAAAAAAAAAGAATGTTTTCAAAAAAAAAGGGGGGAAGAGAAAAATGAGACAAAATAAACTTTCAGTGGCTGAGAGATTTCAGAGTCGAGAGGTTATCCTGGAAGTTGTTCTTATGTATTACATAGATATTCCTTTTTGGTTTATACTATATTGGAATGGCTGGAGAGAAGTACCTGAAATTGTTGAGCAGTATTTTAGTAGCCTTGATTCTTTTTTATTTATTTATTTATTTATTTAAAAAAATTAAGAACAAACAAAAACATTAACATATCATTCCATTCTACATTAATCAGTAATTCTCAGTATCATCACCTAGTTGTATATTCATCATTTCTTAGAACATTTGCATCAATTCAGAAAAACAAATAAAGACAACAGAAAAAGAAATGAAACGATAACAGAGCAAAAAAAAACGATTATACATACCATACTCATTACCCCTCACTTTCATTGATCACTAGCATTTCAAACTAAATTTATTTTAACATTTGTTCCCCCTATTATTTATTTTTATTCCATATGTTCTACTTGTCTTTTGACAAGGTAGATAAAAGGAGCATCAGACACAAGGTTTTCACAATCACACAGTCACATTGTGAAAGCTATATCATTATTCAGTCATCATCAAGAAACCTGGCTACTGGAACACAGCTCCACATTTTCAGGCAGTTCCCTCCAGCCTTTCCACTACATCTTGAATAACAAGGTGATATCTACTTAATGCGTAAGAATAACCTCCAGAATAACCTCTCAACTCTGTTTGGAATCTCTCAGCCATTGACACTTTGACTCATTTCACTCTTCCTCCTTTTGGTCAAGAAGGTTTTCTCAATCTGTTGATGCTAAGTCTCAGCTCATTCTAGGGTTTTTCTCAATCCCTTGATGCTGAGTCTCAGCTCATTCCAGGATTTCTGTCCCATGTTGCCAGGAAGGTCCACACCTCTGGGAGTCATGTCCCACGTAGACAGGGGGAGGGTGGTGAGTTTGCTTGTTGTGTTAGCTGGAGAGAGAAGCCACATCTGAGCAACAAAAGAGTAGCCTTGATTCTTGAAGATGACTGTATAAAAATAACTTTTACAATGTGACTGTGTGATTGTGAAAATCTTGTGTCTGATGCTCCTTGTATCCAAGGTACAGACAGATGAGTAAAAAACATGGATAAAAAATAAATAAATAATAGGAAGGATAAGGGGTAAAATAAATTAGGCCGGTAGAAATACTAATGGTCAATGAGAGGGAGAGGTAAGGGGTTTGGGATATATGAGTTCTTTTTTCCCTTTTTATTTCTTTTTCTAGAGTGATGCAAATGTTCTAAAAATGTTCATGGTGATGAATACACAATTATGTGATGATATTGTGAGCCATTGATTGTACACCATGTGTGGACTATATGTGTGTGAAGATTTGTCAATAAAAATATTTTTTAAAAAATAAAATACAAAAAAAGGCCCCACCCACAATACATTCATATCCATAGGAATAGAGCAGCTTTAAGAATACAATATTCTGGGATACATAACACTCTCAAACCATCACACTTCCCTACCAGCATTTGGGTGACAGATATTCAAAAGCTGAACATCAGCAGATATAGAGCACATGGTACATTCACCCTACAGTTGCAATAATGTTTGGCTACCAGTACATGGAGTCTCTAAAAAAAAAGACTTACTGACCAAATATTTTCACAAATATAAGCTTAAAAAGGAATGAATTAATGCTTATACATGGCTGTAATCCCTTAGGGACATATAAATGAAATGAAAATGATATGGTACCCAAATGAATATATGAGTGGCGTTTTTTAAATGGATAGTATCTAAAGCATAGCTCTGAAAATCTTATGACAAATACCACACACTGGTTGGCTTAAACAATAGGAATTTAGTGACTCCGTTTTGTAGCTATGTTCAAAATCAAAGCATTGACAGGCCATGCTTTCTCTGAAACCTGTAGCATGCTAGTAAAGACGATCTTCCATCACACAGAGATCTCTTTCTCTGGCTTCTCCTATTTCTGGTTTCTACTTCTATGTCCAATTTCCTTTGCTTATAAGGACTTCAGACATACTGCATTAAGGCTTGCCCTCATTCAATTGGGTAACAATAGCTAATAATAGCAGCTCCAAAGGTCCTATTTACAAATGGGTTCCACACCCACAGGACTGGGGGTTGGGACTTGAACGTGTCTTTTGTGAGAGACCCGGTTCCCAAGCTATTGTTGAATATGGAAGCTACAGAAACAGTCAGAAGTTCAAGTTTACCTGATGAGTGTTGTGCCCCCAAGAGGAAATGATTCAGCCACCAGAAAGGGCCCCATCCAGCTCAGAACTTGGGTCTGGAATGGCTCCATCCGGGTCATTCCTCAGGTGCTTCCCCACTTTGGAGCCCAAATCACCCAACCTGACAAATGTTATGAACTGCCACACTTGTCTTCTGTGTGTGAGAAACACTTCCCCCACCCCTACCTCCACATCCACTGTGTCCGTAAGTTCTGTGGGGGAATAAATGTATGATAAGATCATAATAGCAGCTAACATTTATCGGGAACCTACTGTGCACCAAGCAGTGTTCTAAATGCGGAACATGTATTAGTGATTTTATTATAATAATAAATAATAATATAATAGCATTATCATCAACCCTCCATTTTACTGATGAGATACTGAAGCACAGAGAGCTTACATGACTTGCAGAGTCATTAAGTTCCCGTGTTGGTATTTGAAACTAAATAATGTGGCTCCAGAGCCATCTTCTCAACTATAAGACTAGACCTTCTTTCCAGAGAGCGTTCTGGAGCAGGGAACATTTGGCTCAGGGAATAGCATGTCTCCTTAGAGAAGTAATCTGTGTTGATGGTGAAAAGCCCAGGAGTTGGAGCCCAGTGAGCTAGATGAGGGATCCACAAAAGCCATGTGTGTTTGAGGACTTAGCAGAACTAATGGCCGAGTTTATACTACAGCGTTGCCCTAATCTGGCGTGGAGCATTGCAGCCGGCAGAGCCCCTCCTGGCCTCTGGATGGCACTCTAAAAGCTGGTCTTCAATGGAAGAACCCTGCTAACATTCATAAATGAGGCCCAATCTCTTCATCTCTACTAATTGAGAACTGGAGTGCTGCTGTCAATCCTTTAAAACAAATTCAAAGCAAACTACAAATATTATAAAATTCTGGTATAAAAAGAGGGCTATTTCTTCAGTGATCACAGAATTGGAAACTTTGCATTTGTTGGGAACTGCTTCAGAAGGGTTACTAGGCTACTCAGAAACTACTCAGAAATTCTGAAAGGTCTCTATTACTGCTCTCAGAATTCGGAGGAAAAGGCTTTTGTAAGGTCTCTCAGACCTCTGTTTCATTAAGGGCCAAAAAAGAAAATTTACATCTGCATATTGTCAGTTAATTTCCAAAACCACACACATACCATTGATATGCTTTGTTTTATTTAAGACGGTTGCTTAGTTAAATGGTTAAAAATATATATATACATGTCGCATATGTACCAGATCTAAGAAGTAAAGGCTGCCTTCTAATCTCTGTGCTTATTGCACAGATTTTTGCCGTGGCACCCGTCTTAGTTACATTTCATGTGGGACATCACTTTATTGTGGTTTTCCAGCCATGGAAAAAGTGAAATTTGACATTATCATAGCTTCTGGTGGTATAACCAAAGAGGCCGATGATATTTTCATGGAAGTCAAGTTCTAGGGGAAATTGCACAGAGGATCATCATGAGAGCCTGAGACAGAGATTTACAGATGACCTTTACGGCTGCTTAATCCTACCTAGTAGATGTTTGCTTCTGAGGACAAAAAAAGCTCTTTTAGTCAATGAATCAGTCAGGTCCTAGAATTAGTTGAAATTTCTTTGTAACTGATTTATAATGAAACTATTGATTCCTTAAGGAGTTTCTAGGGCCAGACACATGCCTTCATCATTATTAAAAGTCGTGTGTGTGTGTGTGTGTGTGTGTGTGTGCGCGCATACTTTAAAGAAATATTAAGGGCACCTGAAGCCATTCTTTTCTTGAGCTCAGAGGGCTACATATTTGAAGAAAAAGAACCAAAATCTCTTGTACACTACTACCAAAATGATGAGGGAAAAAACTGAATAAAGTTAATATGCTACTATCGCCTTTATTCAAGGAGAGCTAAGAGACTAACATTGCCGTATTCATGCAGCATGCAAGATGTGTGTGTGTGTTTATGTGCATGTGTGATGCAAAAATCATTCAGTGCATTTCACTGACATGAGCATCAGTGGGGACTAGGAGTGGAGATGATGATTCAAGTGAAATTTAAGTGCTGATGGCTTTGGAGCACAAGCCAGCCCTAAATCTACAGGGAGGGTATATAGAAAATTTACACTTGTATTTCCCAGTAGAAAGAGTGGGGCCATGGGTGGGAAGAGTTAGAGCAATGGCTACTGCCCTTAGAAATTCTATCAAGGCTGGGATCCTGGGAACTCACAACAATGCTGCGTGTGCTTTCTATTCTGACAATGGTGTTTGAAAACCAAATATTCAAAGTTCAAGTATGTACCTGACCATCTCCTAGGACTGGTTATTAAAGCACCCTTGTAGGATGAAGACTTGGCTTCCTGAGAGCACCTGTGCTCTGGCAGAAGAATAGGATGGAAGAAGCCTCTGCTCCGTCTAGGTATTTCTTTCCTTCTCCTTTCCTTCATGAGCACACTCTAGCTCCGTACAGCCTTTCTAAGTGCCATGCCTCCTTCAGGGTGCATGCTGCCCCCATGACTATGCAAAGCATGCAACCAGCTCTTCACAAAGATCACCCATGCTATACAGAGCCCACGCGCATCTGCTGAGCTGCTCCAGACAAAAGCAGCAACCAGGTTACATTCCTTCTTCATTCTGTTTGGAGGGATACAGAGAATCACCAAGCAGCCAAATGAAAGCATACTATACCTTTTGGGATGTTTAATCAAACAGTTTATTCTACAACCCTCATTACTGCCTATCAGGTACTACATGGAATTACAAACAAATTATAAGACTTATACCCATTGCACATGATGTTTGCAACCTGGGGGCTGAAACGTTTAAATCAAAACTCAAACCAAGCTATGAATGAGTAAATTCCGACGGATAGTGATTGGGAGTCATCAATATATAGTTGACAACTGAAGTCACACTGGGCACCACTGATGTGAGTCGGAAGGATGTCTACACTCCAGCTCTCCTGACCTTTTCCCAGTTCCCTACACTGCTGATCTCTCTCAAATCTCTAAGCCTTGTAGATGCTTTTCCCCAATCCCAGCTAACCACTAAACTTTATTTTCTCTGGAAAGTGTTTACTGGCCCCTCTTATGTGCTTCTATACCACCTTGCATTTCCACTACCATAGTGTTTATCCCAAAGCATGGTAATCACTTATTATCTCCCTCATTAGACTACAGCATTGTTAACGATAAATTACATAGGATAAGGTTCAGTTCACTGACTCTGGAGCTACATTGGCTGGGTTTAAATGCTTGCTCTACAACTTATTAGCTGTATAATATTGGACAAAGTTCTTAACTTTTCTAAGCATTCATTTATTATTGTGTACACTTATTCGTTGTTGCATTTCAAAAGTCAGCAAAGGGACTGCCATATACTACCTGTTAAATGAATAAATGAAAATTCTACTCATGAGACTTGAGCAAACCAGAAAACACTGCTTCTTCTCACAATTCCACTAATATTGCTTTTCTGAAGCTGTTCATTTTAGGAATGTGTGTGCGTGTGTGTGTGCGTGTGTGTGTGTTTGAGAGAGAGAGAGAGACAGAGAGAGAGAGAAAATACATGGGTATCATATAAAATTGACAAAGCTTACTACTCAGGAAATAGTCCATGACCTTAACCAGCTCTGCAAAGTGACAACTCCCCCTGCAAAATGCAGCCTCAGTCCTTATTTGATGTCAAACTTAGATGCATTTATCAAAGGCCATAAGGCGAGAAAAGCTGTCACATGGATTAACCATGATTCGTAGGTTTTCTGCCTCAAAAGCACACCACAAAATCACCTTCTTGTGTTCCCACTATGTCTATGTTCTCACTTCCCACATTTTTAATCTTGTTATATTATTTATAAGGCCAAATTCTAAATACATTGAAACAGGGAGGATTTTGTTGGATTGGTAAAATTTAAATGGCTCTCAGTACCATATACATTTACAATATCTTACAAATATTTATGATGATCAACAATAATGGTTCCACTGACTCTTAATAAATTCAATGTTTTGTGTTGGAATGATTGCCAAATTGATAATCCAGAAAATTGGAAAACCCCGTAAAACTTTGTGCCCTTTTAGTCCCAGAAGAATATCTTTCAAATTACTGGAAAAGCCTGAGTATTAAGTTTAACTGTCTTAGAAGTTGTTCCATTTAGATAAACATCCTGAAATGTTACCTCTTTGGAAGAGATAAGTAAAAGAAATATTTTTTGTAGGAGAATTTCTTCATTGGACTGTATCTTAAAAACCAAACAGGGATATTTATGAACTCTAAGGCACAGCATACAGTTAAAAAAAAAATCTCAAGAGTCATGAAGTGTCCACCATGTTTAGGAATGGAGAGATCAGGGCAGGATGGAGAACAGAGTGCATGAGAGCACATTAGCAAATGATGCTGCAAATGTGCAGTGGGCCCCTTGGGAAAGAGCCCTGAAGGCCATATAAGGAGCTGGAACCCTATGTCAAAGGGCAGTGGTTCTCCAAGTATGACTCCTGGAATCGCAGCATCAACATCACCTAGAACTTATTAGAAATGCAAATTCCCCAGGCCTGTCCAACACCTACCGAATAAGAAATTCAGGGCCTGGGGCCCAGTATTCTGTGTTTTAACAAGCCCCCTCCAGAGAATTCTGATGCACCCTGAGTTTGAGAGACTCTGCCTTAGGGAATGCTTCTAAGTCTGGGAATAAGATGATCTAAGCTGGGATATGCTGGTAGAAATTTGAAAAGTGGATCAGAGGGGGAAGAGAATGAAGGTAAAGGGGGACTGAAAAGAGTCTCCTGTGTCTTATCAAGTCTAAGATGTCATGGATTATAAGTCATATCACTCTTTTGTTCACCTCGAGGAAAGAAAAATGCAATATTTGACTATCACTGTAAATTTTTATTTTAAAATGATGGAAAGGATTCTTTCAGATTTGTGATCAATAATATCAAATGCTATAGCTGAAAAAAAGTAGGTTAAAATGATAAGGGGCCTCTGGATTTAGTAAATATAGATTAACTCACACTACCACTTGCACAAACCTCATTTTGCAGATGAAGAAAAGGAGGTCCAGGTAGAAGGAGAAGGAAGAAAAAGACGTATTTTTTATTACCCTTGTTCATATGTAAAAAGGAAAATGTGAACAAAATAAATCAGTCAAGGAATGCCTAACACTTCTTCCCATTCAGAGTTGGAACTTCTGGAGCACTTTTTATGCAAAAGCCATCCAGAGTGTTGACAATGCTTCTCTAAGGAGCATTCCACCATTGTCTCTGGAATTTTCTTCCAAGTGCCAGATGTCCATTTTGCGAGGTTGGATGTGTATACACAGGAAATGACATCTGCTTCATGACTGCTGCTTGGCCAACAGAAGCTGTAAGCTGCTTCCTGACTTGGGAGATGTAAAGATAGTGGGGGGCATGGGAGGAGCACTGGGCATCTGTTTTAGTCTGCCAAAGCTGCCCAAATGCAACCCAGCAGAAATGGATCAGCATTTAATAAGGGGATTTATTTAGCTAAAAATGTATAGTTCTTCAGAGGAAAGGCAGCTAACTTTCATTTGAGGTTCTCTATTACATGGGAAGGCACACAATGACATCTGCTGGCCTTCTCTCCTGGCTTCTGGGTTCCAACAGCTTTCCCTGGGGCAGTTCCTTTCTGCATCTCCAAATATCTGGGCTGAGCAGTGAGCACTGAGATGAGGTATGCTGAGTTGTTGAGCTCTCTTCTGACCACTCTCTTTTAGCCTCCAGCTAATTAAATTAAACATCACTCATTGTGGAAGGCACTTGTGTTAGTTAGATTCAGTTGTCAACTTGGCCAGGTGAGCATACCTAGTCTTGTTGCTGCAGACATAAGCCAATGGTACGTGAACCTCATCTGTTGCTAATTACATCTGCAGTTGGCTAGGAGGCATGTCTGCTGCAATGAGTGACGTTTGACTTAATTGGCTGGTGCTTAAATGAGAGATCGCAATGTAGCACAGCCTAAGCAGCTCGGCATTCCTCATCTCAGCACTTGCAGCTCAGCCCAGGCCTTTGGAGATGCAGAAAGAAGTCACCCTGGGGAAAGTTGTTGGAACCCAGGGGCCTGGAGAGAAGACCAGCAGAGACCATCCTGTGCCTTCCACGTAAGAAAGAGCCTCAGTGGAAAGTTAGCTGCCTTTCCTCTGAAGAACCAACAAAATAAATCCCCTT
>PVIY010036298.1:0-25566 GCA_004026745.1 Myrmecophaga tridactyla
GGGGTCGGGGAATGGTGTGACCTCTGAACTTCCTGGGTCCCCCTTGCGTCCCATCCCAGCTCGCCCCATGGGGCGTTTCTAGGAAAGGAACAGCTGCCCCCCCCCCCCGCCATCCCCAAAGCCCATATCCAAAGCTGTATTCCGTTAGTCTGGGCCGGAATTGGGGCGAGGAGTGTCTTCCCGTCAGGGTCGTGCCATGTGAGCCGTTAGCCCCAGGCTAGAGAGTCAGGTCTTTCCTGCATTTCACAATCCAGATTACATAACTCTCCTCAACTGCAGAGAGGAAGGGCCTCTGGGCCGGAACTCCCCTCTCCCCAGTTTTCGTGTAGAGGGGCCAAGTCAGAAGGTTGAAGGGACACGTGGTGAGAAGAGGTTTCCATGGGATGTGGGTGAAGTTCCCTATAAATAAAGGGCTAGCTCATTTAATAACACCCGCGTTCTCTCCACATGGCCTCCAGGGGTTGACAATAATAAACTCTGTGGAAGGAGAATTGAGTGATGTCCCCCAAATCCAGGCTTCTCTTATTCTCCCCCTCCTCATAGGAAAAAGGTATTTGTGAGACTCGAGGTCATCAATGGAGTCACCCTCACCCCATCCCCCCACCCCCCCCCACCAAATTCCCCCTCCTGTCTGGCTGAAATCAGGCCCAGTGAGCAGGTAACTCCAGAAATCCCAATCTCATGCCTGTCTCTTTGTGGAAGGGTCAAAATGTTCTCCTTGCCTTTCTGGCTTCCATGCCCAGGATAAACAAAGCTACACTACCAAACACCAATTTCTTGTCACATTACCGTCCACTCTCCATTGCAGTTAGGAACCAGCTCTGCCTCATCTGGCCTCTCCATGGTGCCCCCTTCACATCAATGGGTATAGGTACCACTCTAATAGAGATGGGAAAACTGAGCCCTGGCGTTCCAGATTCCACAACTCACACTCACTGCAGATACTTCAACTTGGTAAGGCTGTATTGCTCGAGAATTGTAGCTTCTCTGCGTCTACTGCAAGGGTGTTCCCAGGGCTTTGGTTTCCATTGTCCCCTATGTCGACACAGCACTGAGAAGCCCCTGTGTGCAGCTGATGTTCAAGCATGTCATGGTTGTCCTCGTCCTCTCTCAGACTGTCCTGGCCCTAACATGTTGTTAGGGGGCCCTTACTGTCAGTGTTGATCTCAATGTCGACCTGCCAGCCCCTCTCTCTGCTGGGAGGAGCGGACACAGCAGAGTGGAGCTGTAAGAGCACAGACGCGGCGGTGTTTACTTTGGGGGGTTCCAGGAAATGCTGCAACAAAAGGTCCCACAGGCCAAAAAAGAAAGCTTGCCCTCCAGAGATAAGGGGGATCAAAGGACCCTTCCAAGCCTTGCTGGCCCTGCTGACCCTCTCCTCCCACTCCTCCCTCCTTTCTTTGTTAGACACCCCTCTCTGGCCCATTGTCCTCTGGAGCTAGGCTGGCGGTAGCCACTTTTGTCTGCCTTTCCTGTCTAAGAAAGAGGAAGTGGGCCCAGGCCATGGACAGACATGACCCTCTGCCCTCCTCAGTCCCTTTCACCTCGGACTTCCTAGAAGGCCTCCAGCTAGCCCCGAAGAGGGCCTATGGAAGCAGGCCCAAATCTACTCAAAGGTGAAACTGGAACATCCCCATCCCCATCCTCAGCAGGGGTTAGAGGTCATGTCTCCCATGCCCCTGCCTCCGTGCATAGACTGCCCTGCGGGCACTATCCAGTGATACCATTCCGGAGCCACTCACTACTGCTCCCTCCTTCACACAGCCAAAGGGTAATCATTCTAAAAGCCCAGTTTAACCCTATCTAAAATCTTTTGGTGACTTCTCATCAACTAATAATACAGTTCAAAATCTCCTGTATGTCCCTCAAGACCTTTTGTAATCCTACCTATCCTTACCTCCCCGGCCTCCTCTCTTACCACTCCATACAGGGTGGCTTGGCTTTATGTGAGCTGTTAGTTTTGTCTGGAATCCCTCCCCATCCACTCTTGTCTCCACTCGTGAGCACATGAGGAAGGCCATTTGACTGCGAGGAAGGAATAATGTTTGGTAATCACAGAAAGAGAAATTCTGGATAGCTCAGATTTAGCTAGGCTTTAGTGTTGAATGGTGACCAGATAACAATGGGGAGTTATTGAAAGTTCTTTAGCAGAGTAGTGATTTCTTGCACATAGATGTGTAGTTGCACGAGGGCTCTACCAGAAAGAGACTGGATTCACTTGTCCTTACTCCCTTCAGCTTTTGACCAATAGGGAATGAGCTGCAGGACACCCCCACCCCATTTTTCATTCCACAGCTTCTCTGCTCCAGCTTCCAAGTACCAAGCACTGTGCAGGGTGCTTGGGATATTAGATAATGAAGACAGCATTCCAGGAGAGATGATCAGACTTATGCTCAGACTACAATTGTGATGCTATGTCCTGAACATAAAATTGAGGCATACAGCCCAATTTGTATAGGTACCGCCCATGAGGGCCACAGGACAGAAAGGACAAATGAGACCTGGGTGAGAAATCCCAGGCCTACAGGTTCTGGAGCTCTAACAGGGACACTTAGAGAATGAGGGGTTTCCTCACCCTTGATGAAGAGGACAATATTTTATTCCTACTGTCATGGTTGTTGTTATTATTATTCTTTGGCAGAAGAGGCCCTTTCCCTTAGAGTCCTTCCTCTAGCACATTCCTGGGGACAGAAAGGAAGATCCTGTTTATTTCCAATCAAGCGAGTTGATTCTGGGGTCGGCCAGGACCAAAGAAACAGGAACTGATTCCTTAAATCTTTCAACCCTACAAGCAGCCGCAGAGAGAAAGACAGGACCAGTTACAAAGTTTTATTAGCACCCCTACCTACCCTCAGCTGTAGCTCTCCTCAGTCTGGCCTTATTTCTTTCAGGCAATTTAGGATGGTTGCTGTAATGAATCAAGCCCACCCCTCCCTGCGCCCCAGTTCAGACTCACCACATTTGGATTTCAATTTTAAAAAGAAAAGAAATGGATTTCTGCATAAGAAATGCTCTTTGTTGCTGAAAACAAAGAAGGGAATTTAGGAGGTAAAGGAAAGAGGACCCGTTTCAGGGTCCCTTTGCTGTATCTGCACTTGTGTGAGAGGGGTTGAGACTGATCCATGCTCCAGAACACCTCTTCCATCTCCCAATCAGAACCAATTAATTTTTTAATTGTATATTAAATACCAGCATAATGTCTGGCATGAATATGTATTCCATAAATGTTAGCTTACTATCATTTACTATTATAATTATTGTATTGCTATTATTAATCCTTAATGCTTCTGATATCCCTTCCTTTTGGGTTTTGAAAGGTTTTGCTGTTCTTTCTCTATTAAAGTGCAAAAATTGGCAGGGAGTAGGGTAGAGGGTTGGTTTAGAAAAAGTGCAAATGGGAAAGAGGGTTCCACTTTTCAGTCCATATTCTATGATTTTTGCAACAAGCAAATACTTCTTTTACAATTGAAGGGAGGAGATCGGCATGGAAGAGGTAGGAAAAAACTGAAACTGCTATCTACTGATATTTTAGCATTACTTTAACAAATCCTGAAAACAACAATAAGAAACACATCTTTTCTTGCCTGCAGTTTGCCAAATACTCCTAGATGGACTCAAGAAGCACACTATCTTTGACTTGGGGGAGAGGGTCTCATACTGGGCTTTCTGGAGAAAAGGGGAACAAATGGCCAGAAAAACCTATCCAACATTATATCTTCCAATGAAAGAGAGGACAGTGACTGAACCTTGATCATTTTCCTAGAATCCCAACTCTACTTGGAGAGGTCCTGCCACATGGAGGTTGGAGAAGGGCCACCCTCAATTAAAATATATGGAAAGTGGCAAACTCTGATTAGATCTATGCTGATGGGGCTGATAACATCCACACAGGGATTTGGGGGGCCTTATTCTCCAAGATTCTGATTCAGTGGGTGGTGCCCTAGCATCTGTTTTCTGCAAGTAACCCCCCCAGGTAATTTGGACGTGTGAACCTCCAAACATTACTGCCTTAGCGATCTATTCCAACTTCTAATTGGGGAAACTGAGGCCTGGAGAGTAGAAGGAACTTGCCCAAGGTCACTAAGCAGACTAGCAGCTGAGCCCAGACCAGAACTCATATCTTCTGAAGAAAAGAAAATGGGACTCCTCCAGCAGCGTCGTAGGGAACACAGGATGAGGAAACTGGGCAGGAGAGCCTGAAAGATGCCATTTCACATCTAATCGTTTCTTGTCACGTTGTAACCATTTTCCTTCTATGGAGCCCCACGCTGATGGATCAGAAATAACATTTTCAAAGTTATATCTGCAAGGAAATGGCTATTAATGTTCTTCCTCTCCTTTTAGAGCGCTGAGGAATACATATTAATTTTCTCTCTACTTATATTGCCTATTTGCAAATTGTATTCACTACCCGGTGCTCCAATTTGTCCTACCCCTGAAGAGATTATGATGAATAAATGTGTTCCTGGAAATAAAATAAAATAAAAAATTTGTCATTGAGATTTATTTTTATAATTATTTACAGGAATTATTTTAGAATATACGGGGGGCAATAATAATAATGTGCACACACGGCTTCTAGCGAGATTTACCAGTATTAATTCAGAGTCTCTTCCCACTTCGCTCAGAGAAGCCCCAGCTCTCTTCCCTGCTGTGAGCCAGAGGCAGAGCAGATGTCAGTTTCACCTGGGCATTGCCCCAGAACGTCCAGGGCCAGGGGAAGGGCTGGTCAAGGCTGATAGTAGCCAGTACCCTCCCCTAGGAGCCATGGGTTAGAGACCTGGCTTTGCCACCAACCAGCTCGATGCCCATGAATGAATTCATTCACTTTTAACACCCTCAGTTTCCTCCAATGCAAACTAGCTGATGTAAGAGCTCTTTATTACCAAAATACAAATGCGAGTAAGTATGCACATTTCCCCAAAACAAAGAGAGACAATGCACTCATTTAGTAAATGTTTATTGTGCATCTGCTATATGTTAGACTCTGGGGGTCAGGAGTGTGGGAACAAAACAGATACAGTCCTTATTCCCCTGAGGTTTACATTCTGGTGGAAGAAGACAGGTAGAAAGTAGGTGAATGCCATAATTTCAAATATGTCAAATACATAATTTCACATGGTACTGACTTGCCATAAAGATAATAGCAGACAATGCGAGAGAGAATGCCTGGGTGGGGAAGGCGGGACGCTAACTTAGATACAGGGTCTAAGTCCTTTGCTAGCCCTGTACAGATTTTCTCCAATGAAATCTTCCACAAGCAGAACATGGGCTGATATTCAGGCCCCACTTACCCCTTTTCCTTTGTGAGGCAGAATCTGCACTGCCTCGGACAGCTGCGGAGTGTTGCGGGAAGGCCTCTCTCAGGGGGGTGACGCTTGAGCTGAAATCTGAATAATAAGAAGTCAGCCTTGAGAAGACTGGAAGAAGGGTTTTCCAGACAGAGGAAACATTAAATGCAAACACCATGAGTATTTTCTCAGTCTCCTGTCCTCTCACTCGGCTTCTGCTTAAGTGGTCATTTGAACTTGAATGCTTCCAAGGGCAAAGAGCCCTGCCTCAGCATCGCCCCAGCCAGAGAAAAGAGTATCCCAGGCTCTGCTGCCCCAGGCTTTGACTTGCTCCTCAGCTCCAAACTACAGGTGGGCTAAGGCCTCAAGTTGTAATGGCTGAAAGCAGAGGTCTTCATGGATGCACAGAGGTTCTGCAGCCCTATAAATAAATCATCTGAGGTTTCCCAGAAGGAGGAAAACACAAAAGGATCACTAGCCCTTATACATGACTACACCAGTACAAACTCTCATAGACACGTGAAAGTACACAAATACACAAGTGCATAGACTCACCAGATATATGTCAACGTTGGATCCGTTGGATCCGAGTGTTCCATCTCATGGCTGCAGGCTGAACCCTGAAACCCATTCCCAGGCATGCCTTGCCCGCCACCCCCCTCCCCCCATCTCACTGCAATAGCTACAAGTGGCCAGTACAGACTAGAGACTGTCAGTACTTTAGAGCCCAGAGGATTCACAGTGGGTGCTAAGGTGCTAGAAATTCACTCATTCAATTCACTTATTCAACAAGTATTCAATGAATGGCTGCTGTATGCCTCCACTAATTTAAGTTCTGGGGACTAAGCAGTAAAGAAAACAAAGTTTCTACACTGATGGTGCTTACTTTTTGTGAGAGCATGAATAGTAAACAAGTAAATGTAGAGTCCTCAGATGATGATAAATGCTGTGGAGAACAATAAAGCAGAGCAAGGGGATAAGAACAGCCAAGGGTAGATGGGTGGTCAGGGAAGGCCCCCCTGAGAAAGTGATAGGTGAGCCAAGACCTGCAGGAAGTGAGGGAAAGCCCAGGGGATGGCTAAGGGAAGAGCATTCCAGGCAGCAGGTACAGCAGGTACAAAGGCTGTGAGGCAGGAAGGTTCCTCATGTGATTGGGAAACAGAAGGAAAGTCAGGGTGGCTGGAGTGGAATGAGCAAGAGGGAAAGTGGAGGTAAATGAAGCCATGGGAGCGATGGTGGGCAGATTACGTAGGGCCTCATGGGCTGAGGATAGGACCTGAGCTTCTATTCCAAATGAGGTGAGGAGCCATGAGCAGGTGAAAGACATGAACTGACCCCAATTGCAAAGACTGCTCTGGCTTCTGTATCGAGAACGAAGGAGAGAGAAGGGCAGAAGGAGGTAGACCAGGCAGCAGGCCATCGCAGGAATTTTGGAGACGGTGAAGGGCAGCACCTGGATCTATTTTGAAGATGGCATCAATAGCACATTTTGATAGATTGGACATGGAGAGTATAAGAAGTCAGGTGTAACTCCAAACATTTGGCCTGAGCAACTGGAAGGATAGAGTTGTCATACCAAGATGGTAGAGCAAACTGGGAGGGGAGGGGGATGAAGGGAAATCAAAAGGGGCAGTTTTGGACTTGATACGTTTGAGATGCCTTTGAGACATACAAGCGGAGATGTCAAGTAGGTAGTTGGATACCTGAGTGTGGAGTTGGGGAGACAGGTGTGGACTAGGGAAGAAGTCTGGGAGGTCTCAGCTTTCAGATGATATTTAAACCATAAGACAGGGTGAAAAATATCTGAGGATTGGACCCCAGAGTCCTCCAACATTGAGAGGTCAAGGAGGAGAGGAGGAACCACAAAGAGACCGAGAAGGAACAGCCAGAGGCAAGGAAGGACGACAGGCAAGGCAGGCCCTGGAAGGAAAGTGCCCCAATGTAATGACTAACTCGTCCAAGATTTATCAGTGGATGTGGAAAGCACTAGGTGAGCAGAACATTCTCATGGTCTCACTCATCACCCTACAGATTACAAAGTAAAGACAGCCCTTTACAATGGAGAGATCTGGTTGTCACAATCTTAATCAAAAGATCAAATTTAGCATCTCCAAAGATGAGACAACATGACACCGCGGGCCTCCGATGTGATGCAATGTGACATAAATACCCTTATGCGATATTCTTGCCAAAAATGTAACCAGAATCTCTTCATGAGGAAACAAAACAAATCCTGAAGGTAGAACGTTCTACAAGGCAACTTCAGGCTGGACTGTTCAAAATGGCAATATCATGAGAAAAAAGAAAGGCATGGAGGACTTCTAAATCAAAATGGACTAAAGAGGGCAGTGCAACGGTGGCTCAGTGGCAGAATTCTAGCCTGCCATGCCAGAGACCCAGGTTCAATTCCCGCTGCCTGCCCATATAAAAAGAAAAATGGACTAAAGAGACTTCACAATCAAATAAATGATCTCTGATTGTATGCTGGGATTAGGGGTTAAAAAAAAAACAGATAAAAAGACATCTTAGGGACAATCGGAAATGTTTACATTTGAACTGTTTGATGATATTATTGGTGATATTGGATTAACGTTACTTTTCTTAGATTTGCTAACTATATTGAAGAGTCTCTTAGGTGATACAGGCTGAAGAAATTAGGAATTAAGGATCACAATACCTACAGCTTTTCTTTAAATGGTTCAGAAAAAAAATGCATGTGTGTGAGAGAGAGCCCCTGTGGCAAATATTAGCAACTGGTGAGCCTAAGCAAAAGTATAGGGTATTCATTGTCCTAGTCTATAAATTTTTTATAAGTTTGGATATTTTATAAATAAAATGTTGAGGAATAAAAGGAAAAGGGGGTGATCACCTGAGCCTAGAACTGCTTACGGTCAAGTAAATTAAGGACTGAGAATTAAGTATGGGATTAATTAACATGGAGGTCATTGGTGGCTCTGAGGCTAGGGAAGAGTAGAAGAGGCAAGGATCAGTTCATAAAGAGCTGTGTAAGGCCTCACTTTACTCTGAGACAATGGGAGCAAAGTGATTGCATTTGTGTTTTAGAATAAACAGTCTGATGGTTATGGGGAGGATGGATAGGGACAGGAAAATGTCCTTGCAGGCTCTGAAAACACTCCCACCCCCATGAAAGGGGGCAAGGGCCTAAAGGAAGAGAGCAATAGGGATGTGAAGGAGGGCATGGAGCAAAGAGCTTGCAGCCCAGTTGCCGGGACCTTTCAGAAGCAAAGGGTGGAGAGGCTGAGATGGTGCCATTTGGTCCATTTGCCAAAATATCTGATGAATTGGTGGCGAGGAGGTGGGGGTGGAAATGATGAGTTCTGATTTGGGACTTTTGCATTTAAAAAGTCCATATGCATTGCACCCTCGTCTGGAGAAAGCAGCAGGTGAGACGTTCTAGAACCATCAGCGGGCTGCAACATTTGAGGACCAGATGAGTCTTTCCCACGCCGCACTCTGACACTCACATCTGAGACAGGCTCCGGGTGTGACAGTGCCCTGACAAGGCCTTGGTTCGTTAAGTCTCCGTGTCCTGGGAATCCCTGTCTCCAGAACCCCTTCTGCTCGTCCTTGTTGATAAGCTTTCCCCAACGCTCCAGGCCCCAGTGACGGCTCCAGCTCCTAGAATAGCATTGTGATGCCTGTGCCACGTGCCTTGTTTGGAGTTACGTATATGCAGGTGCATCTCGGACCTCCCAAGGAGGCGGTCGGCTCCTTGAATGTAAGGAACTCAGTTTCTATCTCAAAATATTCACAGCCTTGCCCCAAATAGGTGATCAATAAACTGAAGGGGGGGGAGGTGCAGGAAGACCAAGGATATAGCTGAACATTCCCTATGCCAAAGACGCCCCGAGAGCCATGCTGGCTGCCACGGTTTGGGGGCCACCTCTCCCTTCTGTTGGTGGGAGCAGAGATACTCACAGGCCACGGCTGCCAGAACCCCCTAGAATCCCTGAGAAGTTAGAACTGGTAGGAAGCCTCCCTGAAACAGCCTGTGGTGCACTCCCCGAAGCTGTTTGCAAGTTAAGTGACTCACCCAATTAAGAGCATCTACATAACAAAGCCTTACCGGGCCTCAGAGGTCACGGAGACTGTGAAGTATGTCTTTTCGTGTGTGCTGCGGAGAAGGTGCACTAATTACCAGTCATTTCCACCCCTCAAGAGCCTGTCAGCCTTGGAGATGCAGGGGATAAAAGAATCCCCAAATTCCCACCCCACACCAATCACTTCTCCCTCCCCACCCCACCCCTGCATCTCAAACCTGTGACTAAGAAGTGCCAAGGATGGGTCTCTGCCCACCTGGCTGTGAGGGGAGAGAGCAGAGGAGAGAGGTTGCCTCAATTGCAGAGCTTTTTTTTCTTTCCTTCAGTAAAAGGTAAAGAAGCTAAAGAGAGTTTTTAAGGCTCTGCATCATCATCTCTGTCAAACAAGTAAATAAACAAAACTTGTATTGCTTTTCTCTATATATAAATGTAATAGATGCTTGTAGTATACCCTTGAGGTGCGCAAAAAAAAAAAAAAAGTTAAAATCACCCATGACCCAACCCCCCCCCAGATGACCATGGCCTCATAGATACCACTCCTCCTGCTTTGTGGGTGACACTTATCTACTGTGGGGGTGTGCCTTGTTTGTGACAAGCTGTTTTTATTTCATGATGTATCTCCAGCATCTTTCCCCATGCACATAGGTGGAACATGCTAGAGTCGGCAGGGATGCTGATGGGATAGGTACAAAAGGCAACTTAGGGCATTAGAGCAGTGAGAAAGGCTGCCTCAGTTTCCTAGGTTGCCATAACAAATTGTCAGCTTAAAACAACCATAATGTAGTCTCTCAGTTCAAGAGGCTAGAAATCTGCAGTCAAGCTGTCAGCAGGGCACCACTCCCTCTGAAGACTCTAGGAAGAACCATTCCTCACTTCTTCCTAGCTACTGGTGGTGGCCCGAAATCCTTGGTGCCACTCCACCCTGGGCCTCCACCATCACAGACCTTCCCTCCACGTCCCGGCGTCTTTGTGTCTCCCCGTGAGGGACCAGTCATTGCACACAGACCCCGTCTAATCCAGCATGACCTCCTCTTAATTCAACTGATTACATCTGTAAAGACCTGATTTCCAAGTATGATCGCCTTCAGAGGCTCCAGGTGGATGCGAATTGAGGTGACATTAGTTAATCTAGTGCAGAGACACTGCCAGAGAAAATGTCTGAAAGCTGAACAAGGGGGTCTGACGGTAAACAGCTCTGACTTTTGGAACTTGAAAAGGCCACTTCCTCTCTCTGAACCTCAGCTTCCTCATCTATAAAATGGACATAACAGTTCTCACCCCATAGGGTCGTTGGGAGAATTACAGCTCATAATTGTGAAAGAACATACAGGGGTTGGTGATTTTACCACTCTTTTTTTCTTTTTTGTACATTTTTTTTATTGTGGTAAAATAAACATAAAATAAAATTTACCACTGGGACCGTTTTAAAAGTCTACACTTCACGTATAAATCTTTCACCTTTTACTAAAGATTTCCGTGGCGAGAAAAGTCTACATTCCAGTAGCATTGAGTGCCTCCAAAATGTTGTACAACCATCACCACTATTTAGTTTTTTATCATCCCAAATGGAACCCTGCACCCATTAAACAGTCACTCCCCTCCCTTTCTCCCCCCGCCTCCCCCACCCTCAGTCCTTGGCAACCACTAATTTGCTTTCCGTCTCTATGAACTTGCCCGTTCTGGATATTTCATATAAATGAAGTCATATAACATTTGTCCTTTTGTCTCTGGCTTCTCTCACTTAGCATAATGTGTCCAAGGTTCATCCCTGTTCTAGCATGTATCGGTTCTGCACTCCTTTTGATAGATGAATAATATTCTATTGTATGAACGGATAAACATTTTGTTTATGCATTCATCCACTGATGGACATTTTTATTATTCTTTTTAATAAATGTTCATTTCATTAGTGCTTACTTAATACTTAACCCTCTGCTAGTCTGTGTTGGGAATACCAAGAACACAGCTGGTTCAGGCCTGGAGGAACTTAAAATCTAATTGGGAAGTTAAGTACACATCACCCACACAAAGTCAAACAATAACAGCTTAAACAGCTAATAAGAGATATCATCAATTAGTAGATAATTAAGTGCCAGTTGAGTGGTATATGTAGCACACCAGGGATTCAGAGGTGAGAAACAACATAAGGGGATAATAATAATAATAATAAATCTAAGCTCTCTCTCTCTGTGCCAGGCACATTCACTGTCTAATTTAATTCACCCATTAGCCATATGAGGTAGGCACCATCTTAAGTCCATTTTGCAGATCAGGAAACTGAGACTTCAGAGAGACTAAGAACTTTGCCACAGGCCACACAGCTAGTAAGTGGTAGTGCTGTTCTTTGGAACCAAGCGGCCAGACCTCAGAGCCCATATGTTGACAGTAAGAAGAATGAAGGAGAGGAGTTACGGCATGTGAAATGTTTTTGAGTCACTCATGAGGGTTTGGGGGCAATGGAGGACCCAACCAAGGCAGTGTTCAGAAAGGTGGGGCTGGGAGGAGAATTGGGAAGGGAGATAATAACTTAGGAGGCTGTAGAGACAGGCGGTGAGAGGGCCCAAGTTTGGGGTAGGAGCACTCTAGGGAAGGTAGGACACCAGTCTTCTTAGAAAGCACGTGTAGCCCCTACTGTTTTATCTATGTGACATTTTTGGCTAATCTGCGTTTGGTTCCCATAACCTCTGGCTTCATTCTGGGCATGCTGACTAACTCGTTTTGCACTTTGGTTCCCAGGGAAGTAACTCATTCCTTCACTCCATATACTTATGGAGCTCCCATTTCAAAGGGAGATTTGACTCTACCTATGGCTAATTATCATTAGAGGGGAAGGAGGTGGGAGATGGTCTTGGTGTTCTGTCCACTCTGCCCCAGGGGACCCTCTCCCCAGAGCCTGGTGGGCCCACCCTCCCCACAGGGGTCAGCAACTCACTGATCCCCAACCAGTGGGTGGCCAAAAGTTTCCTCTTCTTCTGAAGAAGCAGCGTAGGGAAACTGAAGATGTGGCAAAGCCTCTGGCTCTTCAGGAGAAACTTAGTGGATATGAGAAGATGGCAAAGGAACTGTGTGGAAAGGGGTCTCTGGAGAATAGAAGGTTCAGTAGCTGTGGGTGGGGGGATGCTGAGAAAAGAACATCTTTGAAAAACAAGTATAGATATCCAAAATTTATTGGAGCCTTGGATGGACATGGTAGATTCTGCAGGAAACAAAATAGGATGACATCATTTGTGCCCTTACTCAAAGCTTTGGAAAAGGTGGGGAGAAAGGGAGAGAAGAAGGGGAAGACAGAAGTAGAGTTAGGGACAGAAAAAGAGAAAAGAAAAGCCAATCCTGAGTCATGAAGTGTCTTGATCAAGTTCAGGGCATGAGGTGGAGTTCAGTAAAGAATGTGAAGGGAACCTCTGCCTCTTCCTCGATGCTACCCCCAAACTCAAACAAGACCTCAAATGCTTCCCAAGGGGACATAACCTAGAGGAGTCCTCCAAGCCACTGATGGCATTTCATAAACATCTTTTGAGCACTCCAAGGTACCAGGCACTTAAGCCCTTAAGCTTTGCAAAGGAGAATCAAAGTTGATTGTCACCTAAGGTGGTCAATTTTGACAGTGTCTTTTGATGCCCTAGAGACCTTAATCAGACATATTGAGTGCTATCTGGGCTTGCTGGGGGTGGGGGGAAGTAGGGGAGTGGGAATCAGGACTAGAAATAAAGGAAAGAAATTCTGTACGTTCTCAAACCAGTGGGAATAATAATTCTTTTCTCACCAGACTTTGGTAATGTTGCAATGTACCTAAAATAGTGTCCCAAACACAATAGGCATTCAGTAGAATCGTCTGGATAGATGTGTTTTCTAACTCAATTCTGGCATGACTGACTCTCATCAATGAATTTTACCCGTTCTTCAGTTGAAATCATTGCCTGGCTGGGTTGGAGTTACCCAGTCAGGCTGTTTTGGTGTAACGGTCCCACACCAGTTACCTATCATGAAAGCCCACAGGCATCAAGAAGTTATCACTACCAGAACCTGTTTGGAAGCCACTCAAGGAGTCGGGCTATGGAAAATCAGTTTACCTTCTGCTGAGGCTATGTCAAAAACTATACTCAAAGGCAAATTTCTAATAGAAGTTTCTAAAACTTTCCTGGGCAGTGACAATACCGTTGGAAAGGATATTTGAGAAAAGAGAAAGGCTAAGGATGTGTTTGGCTGTGAATATAAAAATATCCAATTTCATTGACGCAAACAAATAGGGATTTATTTTCCTCAAACAAAGCTGTTGGACACAAATGATTACTGGTGATGGCTCAGTGTCTCAGTGGACTCAGTCTCTTTCTGCAAGTCTCTTTTTTCCTCATGGTCACAAAATGGCTACTACAGCTCCAGATATTGCATCCAACTTCATGGCAGGAAGAAGGGAGAAAGAGGGGAAAGGGAAAGGTCATTCTTTTAATCAGGAAGCCAAGGGTGTTTCCCAATATGCCCCACCCTGCTTTGCTACCCCCTTAATTCTAATTGTGCCTCGTTTACCCAAGTCGGGGTCACATGACTACCCCTAGCTGCAAGGATGATTAGGAAAGATTAAAACAGGATTGTCATGAATAACCTAGACCAATCATGATCTATTGCCCATGTTGCTACCTCACATATTACTATACATCATGTTAAAATGAGAGAAAAGGGTGGAAGTGGATATTGGCCATCATCTGTTATATAAATCCTTGTATTCGATTTGGATATTGCAGGATTGGAAGATGAACACCTGAACATGTGTTACAAAGACCTTCCAGGGACAGAGGCATTGAAGTAAAACAGTAAAAAAAAAAAAAAATGTGGAGAGAATGAAGAAATTGGATTTGACTGGACGTAGGCACCTGAACTTCTGGTAATCTATCCTATAGAAATAAAATCACTGTAAGGATATAGACACATGAAATTATATTAGTGAAAAAAAAACTGATAACAACCAATATGCCCATCTATAGGGGAATTATTGAATAAGTGCAGCATATCCATTTTATGGAATACCATGCAGCTAAAAAATGAATAAATTAGCTCTATATCTTTACATGCATTTGTTATCAAGCAAGAATGAGCACGTTGTAGAGGATTTTTCATAAGCAAGCAAAAACATAATGGCCCCATATATATCAGTGTAGTTTATATATGCATGGAGTGCAGGGAGAAAGGGGTAGAAGTTACGCTTGAGGCTAACACTGGATGTTTTGGAGGACTGGGTGGGAAATGGAGAGGAGATGGGGAGATGGTTCATGTTTCTCTTTATATATCTTCATGTGTTTTACTGGCTGAAGTGAACATGTTTCTTTTATAATTTTGGAAAGTAATTTAATCAAAGCTTTTTAAAAGTAGTTTAGAACTAGATTTTGAAGAGTTGAGTGCCACATGTGGACAATGGGGAGCCACTGAAAATTTTTTAGCAAGGGAATGATGTGGTTAGGAAAATTAACCTGGTAGAGTATGCATAATGGATTAGAGCAAGGAGAGGTGAAGATAAGCAGAACAATTAGAAAGTTTCTTGCTGCTGCAGCTCAGTCAGAAGCTAAAGAAGAACTAATCTGTGATAGCAATAGTTCTCTAGAGAGAGGTTAGAGGGAAAGGGGGCCAGGCCAGAGCTTAAAGGTAGACGGAGAGATCAGGAGAGTGGGATGAGATAGGGGGTGGTTTCCATGAAATTGTATCAACCAGCACAACATCTTGCACTCTGAAAGCATGAATAAATAAATGGCCATAAAATCAACATTCTCTCTTCTCCAACGTCCTCCAGTATTCATTTTTTGACACTAACAATATAGAGACTCTGAATAATCATTATCTTTTCATGCATTTTGTGTTATCTCCCTCTTTAAAGTGAAAATATCTTAGGATGTGAAACTATAGGAAATATTTATCGATGTCTCCCAAATGCAATGGATCCAGTAAGTAATAATTCTTTCATTCAGCAAAATTTGGGTACATATAAATGCTCCTTCATTCATTCCTTGAAGGAACAACTTGGGTCCATTACAGTCCGGAGGAGACAGGCTGTCCACAGGAAATGCCCTGTCGTAAGTGCTTTGGGGCCTGGCTTCTGGATCCCTAACCAAGTCCAAATGGTAGGGTGCAGGGAGGTGGTGTTTCAGCTGAGACGTGAAGGAATGAATCAGGTGAAGAGAAGGACAGAAGGGCATTCCAGACAGAAGGAAATGCCATAAGCAGGGCTCTGAGGTGGGAAGTAGAAGGGTATATTCGAGGAACCAAAGGGAAGCCACAGAGTGCTGAAGCGCAGGTTGAGGAGGAGGTGGAGACAGACCAAGGAAGAAAGATGGCTGGGGAAACTGGATGTTGTGGCTCCCCAGGCCGGGGAAGCAGGGTGTGAGCCTTAGAACAGGAACCCAGGGGCTTTAAAGCAGAGGAGAAGTCGATTCATTTGCTTTAAAAAAAACATATATATAAAGCATAGTCTACAGGGAAACAGCAGGGCATGCCCAAGGTTGCGGTCTTCTCTTGAGGTTGGGAGCTCCCCGGGGGCTGAGTTGAGCCCATCCCATTTATACCTTTCTCCATTGGGTACAGGCAGGTCGTGCTCAGCACAAACTTCCGCAAGTGGGTGTGGCTAATGGGACGCCACGCCCCCCACTGGTAAGAAAGAGGGGAGCCCGGCAAGACTCCTCAGAGTAATGGGTTGGATGCTGGAGATCTGAAGAAAAGAAAGCATAAGGATATGGATGAGATGAGGATAAGGCAAGACCGGTATCTTCTCTCCGTGCCTCAATTCCTTCATCTTTAAAACGAGGCATCCTGCTATCTACCTCAGAGAGGTGCTGTGAGGTCCTTATCCGCACACAGCTTTTAGAACAACAGTACCTGGCACACCGAGAACGTTTAAAAAAAAAAAGTTACCCTTTATTTCTGTTCTTGAAAGGCAGGCAATGACCGGTCACGGATCTGTTTCCCTTGGTCAAACCCCACGGGGGAATGTTTGGAGGCCCAGGCAGATCTCGGGACCATCAAAAGACCAAAGTTTGAACGAGGCTTACTCACAAGTGTTTAGGGGGAGGCAGTGTGTAGGTGCTTGTCTTCCTGTGATTTAAAAATCCTAAGAAAGAACACCCGGGGCGGGGGGAAGGGAACTGTCTGCCGCCTTCCCCAAGAGACCAGGGTTCAATGCCAAGCCTGGGGCCGAGGTCTGGGATCCCGCCGCCAGCCCCGCGCGGGCGGAGCCTGGAGAGCCCGGGACGAACCGCGCGGCGGCGGGGCGGGGCCTGTGCGTCAGCCCGCAGCCCCGCCCCCAGCGGAAGTGCCGCCGGGTCCGCCCCTCCCACCGGAGGCTGGCTCCCCTCGCCCCTCCCCTTGCCGGCTCTTCCCTGCGCAATTCTGCTCTCGGAGCGGGTTTGGCTGAGGCCCCCGCGCCGCGTCCTCAACGGAGGCCCGGGTCTGTGCATCTGGTTGTATGGGGCCAGGCTCTCTGTCCCTCCCACCTCCCCGCCCTCCCTTCCATTCCTCTGTTATCTGCGCGGTCGCGGGCGCCGCGGGGGACCGCACAGGTAAAGTCTCCGCAAGTGAGGGCGCAGGTGTGGGCGCCTCCCGGGACGGCGGGTCGGGGAGAGGCCCCGGGCACGTGCCTGGCTTTTCCAAAGCGATTGTAATGAAAGTAGGGATTTGGGGAAGGCCGACGGAGAACCCGGGAGCGCTGGGGAGGAAGAGAGGGCAAGTCAGCCTGCCGAGTGATTTGTGTCCCCGCGTCTTGCGCAGGCTCGGTTGCGCTGGGAGGTAGTGAGCTGGTTGGGTGGAGGCGGGTCCGGGTCGCGGCACTCGGGGTTTGTCCCCCACCCTTTCCCCGCCGTAACTGGGCTCTGACAGCCGCCCCGCCCGGATGGGCACAATCCCAGGTTTGCAGAATGAAAATCAATAAAATCGACGTAATGGCAAAGAACAAGAAACACGTTGGGTTGTTATTATTTGCGTTTGTTAAATTATTTTTATTTGCTGCTCTGTTTTACTTCCTTCGTGAAAAAGATGGCTTCGGCTCGGATCCGGGCCTCCGGGAGGGGTTCAAAATGCCCCTCGGGTCTCCCGGCAGGGGGCGGGGTCTGTTTTCCACCCCAAGCGGTGCAAACTTATGGAGGCGGCGGTGCGGGGTCGGGCGGCGGGAGGGGAGCCCCAGGCGCACTCGGTTCCAGGGTGTGACTTTCCCCCGCGCCTCATTGTCCACACTTTAAGAAGATGGCCCCCTCCGCCCGCATTTCCCCTGTTCACCAACCCTATCCCCTGGGGACCGCACCTCCTCCCCTCCCCCTGCGCTCGCCCTGGCGTTTTAAATAATGATATTTGCATGCAGGGAGTGATTCATAAATATGTCAGGGCCGGTGAAATATAGGCAACATTTCAAACTTTCTATTTAAAAAACATGAATTATGGCCGCGGAAAATGTGTTCCCATTTAAAGGCGATACGAAGTATTTGGTGTCTCGTCCCCGGGCCCATCCATCACGCAGACAATAAAGAGAGTTTTTCGCCCTGACACCCGCGATTTATGGGCGCCCTTCTCTGCCCTCATCACTCACCCGCCATGGCTGGCCCGGCGACAGGCCCCGCGGAGAGAAGGGCGGGCGGGTCCACGCGCGCACTTTGCGCCCTTAGCCGGCCGCCTAAGGCCGCAGTTCCTAGGGGGAAGCGTCAGCTCCGGGGAGTTGGGGGACCGGCGATGAGGCTCTGGGAGTCCAAGTGGGGAACGGAGGCCATACTCCCCCCAACCACCACCACCGCCTCTGTGCGTGCCTTTCTCAGAGGTGCGGCGTAGAGCGCAGCGTCCGGGCCTCGCCCGCGGACCGTGGCGCCGGGCGGGGAAGTTTGCGAGGCAGGCAGGGAGCAGGAGGTTCTTTCCGCGTGGACTCGAGGTATGGGGAGAGGGCCGGAAAGGCGGAGGGAAGGGGGTCTTCCAGGCGCCGATTCCTGGCCATTCTTCCCCTGGGAAGGCGTGCGAATCCCAAACTTCCTTCAGACCTGCTGGCGGACAGTTCTAAGCAAAGCTCTTTTCTGCAACTTTTACAAAGCCCCCTCTCTTCCATGCAACCCCCACAAACACATCCCGGGGAGCCGCAGTAGCTTGGGAACTATTTTTTACGGACAGAGGCCAAGGAGTTGGTGCGAAACGAGGAAGGGAAGACACCTTTCCTAGCTTTCGCCCCTAGCCAGGTCTCCCTTTCCGCCCCCGGCTCCACCCCGCGCGTGCACACTCTAGAGTGCAGTCCTCCCGAAGCCGCCCTCGAAGGTCGGCTACAGACTTGCGTAGTGGAAAGTTTGGGCTATGTATACATCGGAATTTACTTTCAGTTTTCAACGCGGGTGGACTCCGCACCAGCAGAGGTGGGGGTGGCCAGGCACCTCCGGGCAACGAGGGGCTGCTCGGCCTGCGACCGCCTCTCCTCCAACCTTCCTCGGAGGCCTGACCCGCCGCTGCCCGGGCCAAAGAAGCCACCTCGCGTCTGGTGCTGGGCGGAACCGTCCGCATACACGTGAGCCAGTAGCTGTTCCAGCTAGATGCCTGTGAGCTGGATTTATTCGGATAAATGCAACGGAAACCGCAGTCAGAGAAATCCTGACAATTCTAAAAAGGACAAGGTTTAATTTATCAGATCGAGATTTCTGCATAAATGTGCAGAAAGGTGAAAATTTATACTAACAGTCTAACCTGTGTGAATACCATAGGCCGCTTCCAGCTTCAAGGGCATGTAACATAACACATCTGAATATTTAGATCTATAAAGGGATATAAAATATTCTTAAATTGTCACCGTGTGCACATATAATTAAATTGGAAAAAATCTAGAGCAAGTATCTTTTTACAGACCCTGCTTGGGTGTAATCTGGGCTCAAGTTAGTACTTATGTCCAAATAACCACCCAGCAAACATTACCTACAGTCAGAATGGATCACGCATGGTTGAGGGGTATGATATCTGCAGCTCTTTAAATATCCGCAACGTGGCAGAGGTGAAATAAAACCATTTAAGCAAACCAGACCCGCAGGTAAGTGAGTCACTGCATCGACATAACATTTCTGGGTATAGAAATAAATATTCCTACCGGGATGGCTGTGGAGAGAGCCACAAATAAGGAGGCTTTGGGGAACCCAGGGTGGGGACTGTGAGTCCTACAGCCCCGAGCGCCGAGCACGCTAAGGTGGGCTCTATTCGATAAGCAAAATCTCGGTCTAGGACCTAGGCGTCGGGAGAGGCTCGACCAAGACGCCCAGTAACGCCGCGCCTTGGGCGTTCTCCCAGATGCAGGCGCGGAGAGGGCGCCTCAGCGGGGCGCTGAGCTCAGCTGTTAGGGAGCAGAGCCTGGAGTCCTGCGGGCAGTCCCTCTCCCTTACACACCTCCAACCACCCCTCAATCCGGGCTCCACCTGGGGGCTGGCAGGGCCTGATGGGGCCTATTGATCTGCAGCTGGAGCGCGGAAAAGGGCGGGTCACTTGGTTCCAGAGCCCAAAGCGCGAAGCCGAAGGCCACAGGGAGGCAATCTCCGATTTTGCGCCAGGCCCCAACCACCCCGCGCGGCGCCAGTTTGAGGCTGTGGAAAGAGTTACTTAGGTGTATTTACTCATGATATATTCGGCGCCCCCTTACATATTCAGTCTTGAAGCGCTGATGCCAGTTGGGTCTCTTGCGCATATTTGCGAAGTCCTGGCAAAGCCGTCAGCAAGGTCAGCGACGTCGCAGCTGTGAATAGTTCAGGACCAAATATTAATTCTAAAATAGGGCGCTTGCAACCGCCCACCCATCTCTCTGCCCTGGTCTCTCTCTTTTTTCCTCAAGGCTCCAAATGGACCCCAGTTTATACAGACGCAGAGCTTCTGAGAGCCCGTTCTTGGGGAGAAATTTGGGAGGACTTTGTCATGAGTTCCTGGGCATTGCACACGCTCCTGAAGTAGCCCTGTCGCGAGAGAAATAACCCGGGCCCTGAGAACGCCTTACTCCAGACAGTGACTATGCACGAAGTGGGATGTACGGTATACCAAGAGGAGAGTAGAATAGTAAATATTCCCTGGCACGTAGGGAAGGGTGAATGGAAGAGGAAATAAAGAAGAAAAAGGTTAAGCAGACAAGAAAGAAGCCCGAGAGGGAACAAAAAGGTGGGAGGGGCAGTAAGAGAGGAGAGCCGAGAAGAGCACAGCGGTGGCTAGGCCCCGGAAGCAGGCCAGGCCGCGGCTCCAGCACGCGCGTGTCTCTCGGGCCGGAGAAGCTACCAGGACCGCGCGGGACCGTCCCCCACGAGGCCCGCGCGAATCTAGGCTCCGCTCCCAGCCGGGTGGGGCCGGCCTGGGTCCAGCCGCTGCTACGCGCTCTTTCTCTCCCGTCTCCGGGGGGACCGCAAGGCGTGGCGAGGCGAGGGTGGGGAGGCCCCTGGGGGCGCGCGCCAGTCCGGGACTGTTTGGGCGCTCTGGGCCAGACTTTCCAGCTCGCCGGGCCTGACCTGTCAGGCGGATTATCTTCGAGGGAGATTAATAGGGGAGGCGGGCTGCAATAATAATCGTTTTGTTTGATGTGACAACTCTGATAGGCGTTGATTTACTTACAAACTGATAGGCTTTTAATTGAGCGCCTCCGCCGAGCCCGAGATGAAAGGGAAGCGGCGGTGAAAGGCGGCCCGCCTGCCCTCCGGCCTCAATACTGATTAGCCATCTCGACAGTGAATAGTTCAAGGCATTTTCAAACTTTTTTCCGCAGCACTCTCCCCTTCCTTCTCCTCCTTCCTACCCCTCCTCAAATATCTGCCAGCCCTCTCCTTTTTTAAAGAAAACAAATCATTTCCATTGTGTGCAAATAAAATCCGCAGGACATCCCTGCCAACCGCCGCCGGGGGTTCGGAGGCATTAGGCCTAGCGCGGGGTAATTAATAACCCCCCACTCCCAAGGCCCCCGCGGTTTTAGGGAGTTTGGCCTCCGGGGTGAGGTGCGCAGGCTCCGACGCTGGAGCCTCCGGGGCGCAAAGGTCCCCAGGCGCCCCCGTGCGCTCGGACCTTCGGAGCTGGGTTTTATGAAAGCAAATGCTCGCGGACCACCACTGGCGCGAACGCAGCACTGCCTAGATCCACCACCCATTCATGCCGGGGGACACAGCATCCACTACCCTCTCCCGGAGGCTTTGGGGGCTGGGGCCATCGCCCCTGAGATAGCGGGCATATGAAAGTTGCTGGAGGGAAAAAGCCAAAATCTGAGTCTGGAGACTGAGTCTGTGGGAGGATGGGGGTAGCAGGGGG
Organism: Myrmecophaga tridactyla; assembly: GCA_004026745.1. Classification (NCBI taxonomy): domain Eukaryota; kingdom Metazoa; phylum Chordata; class Mammalia; order Pilosa; family Myrmecophagidae; genus Myrmecophaga; species Myrmecophaga tridactyla. Next base: position 21,608 of record PVIY010036298.1, read on the forward strand.
ACGCCCCCCGCCTGCCGTCACCCCCAGCTCTGGCCGCGACCCCAGCTTTTAGCGTCCGGGCGTCGCGGGAAGGCCACAGCTACACGCGACCCAAGGATGAGCTCGCGGCGCTGGAAGCTGTGCAGCTGGTTTGGGCCGCCACCTCGACCGCCGCGCACTCGACAACACAGGCAGACACTAATACACCAGCGGGATACAAGCAACCTCCCAGACACGCTGCCCGGCAGACAGCTTGAGGACTGACCTGCCCCCAGAAACTGGCGCCTGGGACTCGCTCTCCGAAGATCATTCAAGACAACCTTCACAATCTCGCGGGTGGCCTCGCCACCGTCTCACTGATTCACCCTCCTTGGCTGTCGCACAACCCCCCTTGCACACTCGTGTGGACTTACATCTACACACGCACGTTGAGTGGTCCAAAACACACACCGCATCACTTCCCTCATCTCTCCTCTCCGAATTACCTTTAGTCAGGTTGCCATCTATAAAGTTTACCAACCTAAAGATTCTAGGGATAAGAGTAAAACACATACAAAGAATGCCTACGAGAAAATTCTAAAACTCACCCCAGAAAGTTCTCAGTACCTGTGCGAAATGGGAGACAGACACGGATATGGAGGGGATGGGGGGAGAGAGGAGAGGGCGAGCACGCTCAGGGCAGGTTCTAGGCTGAATCCCCGCGCGTACCCTGCTCTCAGCGCCCGGAGTGCGCGGGTGGAAAGCGGGTCTCCAGGCCTGGCCCCCGCCCCAGCGCGAGCACAGACTGGCTCCCGGCTTTAGCGCTTCCAGCCCCACCATTTATCAAAAGGACTTGACAACAAAAGAAGAGCCGGGCGAAAAGTGGGGGAGGGGAGATTCAAAGTCTTCCAAGTCCTTCTCGGAAGGGTAGCCCGGATCTCGCCCCCTTCCAGTTTCTGCGAGTTTCTGGAGGTGACGCCCCCGCGCTCGCTCCCGCGGCTTTCAAAGCCCGGAGAGCTCTTAGAGCGGCTCAGACATGCATACACACTTGTGCACCCAGATCCAGGTACACGGCGGCACGCACAGCGCCTCCCCTCTTCCTTCCAAACAGCACGAGTGACGGTGCAAATCGAGGGGAACGCGGCAGTCCCGCTCCGCTTCCTTGGAAGAGCCCCGGTTCCCACAGTCAGGCGCCCCCTCCCTCTCACGCTCCTTCCCTCCGCTCTCCCTGCGCAGGTCAGTCTCGACTTCGCGTTTCGATAAATTTGAGCCAGCAGTCCCGCGGACCCCCGGCTCCCAAGCCTGCGAGGATCGCGTGGGGCGTCCGGAATGGGAGTGTTGGGGAGAGGGCCTGAGTGAGTCTGAGACTCACACGGTCAGGTTTCTTCTGGGGCCTCTCACGGTCCGAGGGGGCCGAAGAATTTGAGCGAGGAGGTTTACGCCACCACTGACCTCCAGGACCCGAGGTTAGGTCAGTGGTGTGGCTCTTGGGAAGAAGTCTATGAGTTTGGGGTCGGGGCATTAAGGAGGATGGCGCCCGCGGTGGAGTGGCAGCCTGACACCCGTAAGCTACGCGTCCCCAGGGGATTATCCAGAGAGGAAAACTCCCCCGTGTTACACGTCGCCGCCGACTGTTTCTGGTACCCCGAGACGCCCCGAACTCTGCAGCCCCAACGGACAGAAGCCCCAGAAGTGGAAGAGTGCCTCTCTCTGCGATATGGCGAGGGGCGAGGTGGGGACCCCAGGCCTGCGCGCCCCTCTCGGCACCAAGGGCGCACCTGCGCACTTTCCTCTCACAATTCATTTTCCTGCCACTAAGCGCCCCTTTCTCCTCTTTCATTCTTTTTCTCAGCGCCTCCCCACTCCCATCCCAGGCGGCTGCTCCTTTTTCCCCCTCCTCTGGTTCCCCCTCGGTCTCTTCCTTCCTCTCTGTCTCTCTCTCCCTCTCTCTTTTTCCCTTCAAGTCGCGCCCGCCTTGTAATCAGCAACAAAAGCTGACATAAATCACGGGCGGATTGACAAGAGCTGACAAATAACTGATTGATTGCGGTCGAGGAACATTGACAATTGATGGAGGGGTGGAGATGCCCAAAGAACGGGGGGTGGGGGGAAGTGAAGGGAGGGTGGCAGGGGAGAGTCAGAATGAGAGTGGGTGGAGGGTGGGGAGGGGGTGGATGAGTGCGAAACAGAGGAAACATGTGACACCTGCGCCTGCTCCAATCGGTGCGTTCCCGGCCGTCACGTGGCCAGGAAGGGCGGGGAGCAGGGCGCGCATCCCCCCCCGAAGAGCCGCCAGTGCAGTTGCTGCCCACCTAACTTCTGGTTTCTCCGCAGCTGAGCCTCTGGAAATCAAAGCGGGCGGGCGAACTCCCTCCGGCACCGGTTCCCTTTCCTTACCCTGACGGCCGCGCTGCGCAGGATCTCAGTTACTGAGGAAACAATATTTAGTGTGCTGGACCCAGCCCGCCCTCTGGGTTGACAGTCGGCTGGGGTCCAGAGTCTCGCCAGCGCCTCTTCCTGACACTTCCGCAGTCTGTTGCTCACACGTACCCCCTCCAAAAGGTTTCAGTTTATTTTCGAGCAGGGGGAAAGAAGACGAGGAGGGAAAAAAAGAGGGAGGCGGCGGATGATAAACGTAAAATAAACGTCCGTCTTGTCTTCTGAGCGAAACCCAGGGAGGGGACAAGCAGGGGGGCGGCAAGGAGGGAGCTGCCCATTAAAACCAGCGCTGAGAGTCCTGGCGGCGGCGGCGGCGGCGGCGCGGGGCGCGTCACATCCCCTTGACCCTCCAATCACCTCGGGCTCCCATTTGATTGGAAGGCGGCAAAGGCTTTAATCTCCCCCTCGGTGCAGCTGCTTTTGAAGTGAGTTTCATCGCCAGAGCCCGGGCTGGACAGGCAGCGGCTCACATCGCAGAGCGCAGCGCCAGCGCGGGGCCGCGAGAGCGCAGCGCAGGGGCGCAGCCTGCGGCGGACCAGGCGAGCCGCCCAGCACTCGCGCAGTCCAACCGGCTCACCCCCGCCAGGTCACTGCTCCGCTGCGGGCCACCCAGGATTATTCGCTTCTGGCTCTCGGCGCCGAGAAGGCACGCTGGGTGCGGGTGGCCGCCGCGCCATCTCCTCCTCCTGCTGCTCTTCCTGCTCCCCGGGCGAGCGCGCAGCCCCGAGCCCGCCCCGCGCCTCCCGGAGCCCTCCCCCCGCTGCTCCCATGCGCGCGGGTGGGTCATGAGCACAGCGCCCTCGCTTTCTGCCCTAAGAAGCAGTAAGCACACCGGAGGCGGCGGCGGCGGCGGCAGCGGCGGCGGCAGTGCGGACCCAGCCTGGACCAGCGCGCTCTCTGGAAATAGCTCCCGCCCCGGCCCAGGCTCGTCCCCGGCCGGCAGCACCAAACCTTTTGTGCACGCCGTGCCCCCCTCCGACCCGCTGCGCCAGGCCAACCGCCTGCCCATCAAGGTGCTGAAGATGCTGACGGCACGGACTGGCCACATTTTGCACCCCGAGTACCTGCAGCCGCTGCCTTCCACGCCAGTCAGCCCCATCGAGGTAAGGACCCTCTCTGCGGATCGCGCTGGGACCATTACCCTGGCTGCTGCCCCATGGGGTTTCTTTCTGTCGGGAACTGGGGAGGGGGTTCGGAGTGATTCAGCTACGGGGGGCGGGGGAGGGGCCGTGCTGCCGCACCTCAAAACTAGGGCGGAAGGGGAGGGGGTTAAGAATGGGGTGTGCATGCGAGGGGGCAAGGTGGCCAAAACTTGTTTCCCTTTTGGTATTAAAGTGGCTACCCTGATGCAGATCCCCTCACTCCCCGCCCCGAAACAGGTCCGAGATAGTGACGGCAAAGTCGCCGTCCCCCGCCCTCCATCCCCACCCCGTTGAGGCTGGTATTTGTACACAGCCTATGAGGCGCCAACAGTCCAAGCCTTTATTCTGAAGAATTAAGGGGAGTGTGCGGGGGTGGGGGTGGGATGTTACAGTTCTGGGTGTGGAAGAAGAAACCCAAAA
>PVIY010036299.1:0-25569 GCA_004026745.1 Myrmecophaga tridactyla
CCTGGATAACTCCATGTCCAATCCTGGCTTTCTCTGAAATGGCTGACTGGTTTCACATTTGGCCAAGACCTCATGTGGGGCACTGTTCTCTGGGGTCTCCCTCCCTGGAGGCCCAGAATTTTCCAGAACTTCAATTTCTGGTTTCTTTGTACCCAAAAATTCAGTTTTCAGCTTATCTCTTTCCTGTTGCATTTCACTATAAGCTGTGAGGAGAAGCCAGGTTGCACTTTCCACATTTAATTTGGAGATCTCGTCTGCTAAATGTCCAAGTTCATGGCTTTTAAAATCTGCCTTCCAGCCAAAGCCACTAGTCAATTTTGTCAGATTATCTGCCATTTTAAAACAAGGCTCACTTTCCTTCCAGTCTACAATAACATGTGCCTCATCTCTGTCTAATGCCTGGTCAACAGTATATTTAGAGTCCACATTTCTACCAACAGTCTCTTTGAAGTATTCTAGGCCTTCTCTATCAAGCTTCTCACAACTCTTCCAGAATCTTCCCCTTATCCATTTAAAAAGCCGTTCCAACATGTTTGGTATCTACAAACCGCAGCAGCACCCCACTCTCCAATACCAAAATCTGTTCTAGTTTGCTAGCTGCCGGAATGCAATATACCAGAAACAGAATGGCTTTTAAAAAGGGGAATTTAATAAGTTGCCAGTTTACAGTTCTAAGGCTGAGGAATAATCCCAATTAAAACAAGTCTATAGAAATGTCCAATCTAAGGCATCCAGGGAAAGAGACCTTGGTTCAAGATGGCTGATAGAGGTTCAGGGTTTCTCTCTCAAGTGGAACGGCACATGGCAACCACAGTCAGAGTTTCTCTTTCATCTGGAAAGGCACAATGGCGAACACGGCGTCATCCTCCAGCTTCTTCTCCTGGCTTCCTGTTTCATGAAGCTCCCTGGAAGGCATTTTCCTTCTTCATCTCCAAAGGTCACTGGCTGGTGGACTCTGCTTCTTGTGGCTATGTCGTACTGCTCTGCTCTCTCTGAATCTCCTCATTCTCCAAAATGCTTCCTCTTTTATAGGACTCCAGAAACTAATTGGTGGAGACATATCGTCATGTAATCCAGCTTAACAACCACTCTTGATTAAATCACATATCCATGGAGATGATCTGATTACAGTTTTAAACACACAGTATTGAATAGGGATTATTCTGCCTTTACGAAATGGAATTTTGATTAAAACATGGCTTTTCTAGGAGACGTACATCCTTTCAAACCAGCACACATACGATGGAATAGTATGCAGTAGTAAGACAAAATCATGTTCTGAAGTACATAAGAAGATGGATGAGCCTTGAGGACATAGTGCTGAGTGAAGTAAGCCTGGCACAAAAGGATAGTTACTGTAAGATTCTACTTTTATGACCATGGTAAAGGTAAAATCAGAGGCTTATAATATACAATATAGGGGGACCTAGAGATAGACAGAAGCTAGAGATGGGTGAACTGTTAGCTAATGAGGGTGAACTTAAATGTAAAGGAGATAGATGTGAAGGAGGTTCACTAGTAGTGAATTGAAAGTGAATATGATTGAAAGGGGTTGTTTAGACCTATGTATCCCACTGATTAACACTATACATATAAATAAGTTCTTGCATGAACTACTTCAAAGATATATGAATCTTGTACAAAGAGTATATAAGTTCAGGGTATAGGGAAAAACTGCTCTTGCATATTATGGGTTATGTTTAACAGGAAGAGATCAACAGTACTACAGCACACCAGGGGTGAATAATGGCGGGAGGGACAAGAGCTAAAGGGAGTTTTAGACTTTCTGTTTGTGAGGGTTTGTTCAATGGTTGTCTTTCTCTTGGGATCAAGGAAATTATGTAAAATTGAGAGTGTTGAAGGACTGTTGACTTTGGTTGTTATACATGATGCTCAATGAATGGAGGTGGCTGAAGGATGCACTGACTGAGTAGTAGATTGGCAAACGATGGTGTATACATATGATTGGATATTGTGCTGCTGCAAAAAAGGAATGAAGTTGTGAGGCATGCAACGTTGTGAATGAACCTGTGGAACATTTGGTGAGGCAAAATAAGCCAGAAACAAAAGAGCAAATGTTGTATGGTCTCATTTAGAAAATACTTATAAAGAAAACAGGGGACTAGAATGTAACAGTTACATTTAGTTTGGAGCAGTAATTGTGATTTCTGGATTTTGAGAGGCTGCTATATATATATAACCTGATATTAGATGGGAACGAAGCCGATCAGGTTGGGATTAAGATAATTCAGAATACGAGGGTTAGGAACACATTTTCTGTATTTTAGAACTTCACCTACTGTTTGAGACCAAAGGAAGAAAGGTTTCTTTTGTCCAGAACCTAAATTTTCTGTAGCACATAATCTGACTCAGCCTGTTTGAATAGATCTTTTTCTTTTTTTTTTTTCTACATAGGCAGGCACTAGGAATCGAACCCGCATCTCTGGCATGGCAGGTGAAAACTGCTGAGCCACCATGGCCCGCCCAGGATAGATCATTTAAACAGTTCAAACCCAGGGAGCCCAGAATAAGAATGAGGAGGGCTTTAATCCTGTATAATTTAATGTAATGCCTGGATACATCCCAGAATATGTTAAGAAGATAATAAAAAAGTATTGGCAAAATCCCTTGAGGAATGGGAGAAAAAATATGGAACTATTAAACTTTACCACCGAGGAAACCCCTGATATTGTGTCAAACATTAGGGACACCCAATTCAACAGGCCAAGCCCTTGATCTTGAGGCTTGCTCTTGTGAAGTTTATGTATGCAGCTTAGCCTACCAATAGGTATGCCTAAGAGTTACTTCCAGAGGACCTCTTTTGTTGCTCAGATGTGGCCTTTCTCTCTCTAAACCCAATTCTGCAAGTGAAATCATTGTCCTCCCCCCTACATGGGACCATGACATCCAGGGTGAAAGTCTCTCTGGTGGCATGGGAGACAATTCCCAGAGATGAAGCCTGGCCCTGGCACCGTGGGATTAACAGTGCCATCCTGACCAAAAGGGGGAAAGAAGTGTAACAAATAAGGTATCAGTGGCTGTGAGAGTTCAAATAGAGTCGAGAGGCTACTCTGGAGGTCACTCTTGAGCAAGCTTCAGTTAGACATTGCTACCTATCATATCTTGCCGGCCTGAACCAGAACCATTCCTGCCAATGCCAAAGAACATTTAGGACGTTATATAAGATTGTACAAAAGTTCCATGCAGTAGGATAACTTTCCAGAAAACTACAACCTCCGAATGGGTCCCTGGACCACATAAGTCCTGAAATGCAGAGGGGCCAGCCTCTCCAGAACATCAACTAGTTCCATCCCCCATCCCATATTTTTGACAGCCCCAACATGAAAAAGTTAGAATGAGCATAGCCTAAATACCCCTAAAGAGTGGGAAAAAGATCAAAGGTGATGGTAGGATTTACAGAGAAGGTAGGATTTAACAAATGAGTATGATTTCTGAATCATTATATTGGTATTTCTTTTATTCTCTGATACCTCAGAGCAGCTAGAAGTAAAAACCTAAAATTGTGGAATTGTAACTCATACCAAACTCTGAAATCTGTTCTACAACTAATTGTTGTGATGTGCTCTGAAATTTGTTGTGCTTTGAAATATAATAAAAAATATATTATTTTTCACAAATAAGAAAAAAAGGATGATTGTAATAATAAATAAATGCGCAGCTATATGAAAATATTGTGAACCATTGATTGTATACTTTGGGTGATTACACAGTATGAATATATAATATATATCAATAAAACAAAAAACAAAACACACAAAAAAGCAAAGGTGGAACACACACAAAAGAAAGCATTGGGAGCCATTTCTCACTTAAAATGCAAGTCCTTCCAATCTTAGATTTCACATCATCTTATGTGTAATGTAGTGGTTTTACGTGTAGGCTCTGGAACCAAACTACCTCAGTTTTGTATCCTGTCTCTGCCACTTACTAAGTCATCTTAAACAAATTACTTAACTGTCTGCCTCAGTTTTCTCAGTGTTAGAACCTACATACAGTTGTTGTGAGATTAAATGAGTTAATTCTTTTGAAACACTTAGAGCAGTGCCTAGCGTCTAGGAAGCAATCAATAAATATTAGAGAAAAGAAAAACATAATTTGAATTGAAATATGTCTTATTTTGCCCTAGGCAATAATGGGCTGAAAAATAACAACATACAACTATATGCAGGAAGCTTGGTATGAATAGATAAACCTGTTAGCTAAGACTTTCTGCACTGTGTGCCGAAGAATTTCCAAATCTGGGTTGGGAAATTTGCATACTGGTTTTATGTTCTATAGCCCCTCATATTTATAGTTGGAGGAAAAAAAGAACCAAATTTGGCTTCAAAAGATTTTGAAGTGGACTGTTGAATTTCATATTTCGTATGAATTGATTTTCCTTTCTGGCTACATCCCTGGTGTGGGGTTGGATGTTCTTGTGGGTTTGCCAGCATGTACAATCTGATGGATGCTGGAAGAGCGCTAAGTGTTTTTCTTTCTACATAAGAGTGCATGGGAAATCTACATCTTAGTTCTTAATCTTCCTCCCCCAGTGTGAACCTGTATTTTTGCCATTTGGGTATAAGAGCATTTTACCAGCAGAGGTCATCCAGGGAGGCAACAGGGCTCAGGCTTTCAGGCTGGAGGTGGCAGTAACACACACAGCTGACTCCTGCTACTGCTGGCTGTCTGAGCCCTCCTCTCTGTGGTTTGCACTCTTGAAGCCATGCTTGAGTAACCTGCCTCCAGAGCTGCTGACAGGGCCATGTTCAGGGGCCTTGGAAATTACACTGTTCATTTCCTTATCATCCCCTGACCTGCAGTGCAGAGCCTTCTGGTGCAGGAACAAGGCAGAAAAAATTCTGACGGCTCTCAGCCAGCATGTGTCAAGAACTACAAAGAAGAAAATTGGACTTGCTCACTTAAAAACCATGGGGTTAGGCTTTGATTTTTGGTTCCTGCCGAGAATTATTTGTGTGATCGCACATGTTCTATCTCCATGTAAATGTACAGAAAGAGTCTGTGCGTGGCAAAGCTGTGGAGGAAGAGCATCTGCAAGTACAGAACAGAGTGAAGATTGCTTTTCTCTTCAGTTAATTTCCCAGGCCATTGGGATAGGCCTGGAGGCATTAGCATCAGGAAGGTGCCAGACCATATTAATATTTTAAAATATATTTCTCTCAGTACAGTTTAGTCATGGATGACAGCACCCACCCAAGTAAGAAGCTTCCGTAGTTGGCTGAGGAGATGTTTTAAATAAGTCCTATTCCTTGAAGTCTTTCATCCTGTATGACATTGACATAATAAATGTTTACGCTAGCTAGGAAAGTATAGACTTTGGATCAGTCTCGGGGGAGAGGAATAGCTCTTTTGAGATAGAACATGGTAAGACAAAGGAGAGACAAATCTGAAGAAATTAGAGCATTTTGAGTTTTTCTGTTTATAGATCAAAATTCTGTTCTACTGTAAGAGCTGGCTGTTCTTTAAGAAGTTATTACAAAACAATCTACTTCCTTTTCTTTTTGGCATCTTCCTTGCTTTAGGAGACCTAAAGGAATGATTTCAGGCTGAAGAAATAAATTGTGGAGGTCCATGAACAGAGTTCTTGAACCTACTTTCCTTTCTTCTGGATTCCCACTGCCATATGATCATTGGTTGCCACTGGAGTCTTTGTGAAAAAAAGAAGGAAGTTTTTAAGTCCCTGGAAGTGTTTTTGCCTTTTGTTTTTTAATGTAATTTTATTGAGTTCTATTCACATACTATATAATCATCCAAAGTATACAATCAGTGATTCACAGTGTTATCATATGGTTGTGCATTCATTATCAGTTGATTTTTTACTATTTTCATTACTCCAAAAACAACAAGAATAAAATTTAAATTAAAAAAGAACACCCAAAACTTCCCATCTTCCGTATTATTTATTTATTTATTTTGTCTTTATTTTCTTACTTATCTGGCCGTATACTGTATAAAGGGAGTGTCATCCACAAGGTTTTCACAAATACATGGTCATACCATAAAAGCTATATAGTTATACAGTCATCTTCAAGAATCAAGGCTACTTGATTACAGTTCGGTGGTTTTAGGCATTTTTCCTCTAGCTATTCCAATACTCCAGACAGTGAAAAGGAGTATCTAAATAATGCAAAAGAATACCCTCCAGAATGACCTCTCAACTCTATTTGAAATCTTTCAGCCATTGAAACTTTATTTTACTCTATTTTTCTTCCCCCTTTTGGTCAAGAAATCTTTCTCAATCTCACGATGCCAGGGCCAGGCTCACCCCAGGGAGTCAGGTACCACGTCGCTGGAGAGATTTATACACCTGGGAGTCATGTTCCACTTAGTAGGTTGGACATTGAGTTTATATGTAGAATTGGCTTAGAGAGAGAGGCCATATCTGAGCAACAAAAAATGTTCTCTGGGGATGACTCTTAGGCATAATTGTAAGTAGTCTTAGCTTCTCCTTTGCAGGAATAAGTTTCATATGGGCAAGCCTCAAGTTGAGGGCCTCACCTATTAAATTGGTAGTCCCCAGTGCTAGTGAGAATATCAGGTCTGCCCCAGTTAGACATTTTTCCATCCCTCAAGGGGACTTTGCAAGTACTTTTTAATCTTCTGCCCAGATTATTCTGGGATGTATCAGGGCATCAGACTATCCTGTACAAACTAAGAAGATCTCACTCCCTTTTCAAGGTTATGGTGCTCAAATAAGCTGACCATACAAGTTAAATTATATAGTGTGCTACTGAAAATACAAGTTTTGCACTAAATAAGAATCTCTTCCCTTGGTCTTTCTCAAAAGTTGAAGTTTTAAAATACAGTCAATATCACCCTTTACCCTTTAGTCTGATTTACCTTAGTGCTACCCACATTACCTTCATTCATATCTCCAATTTTGAAATCTGATCTCTTTTTTAGCTTTTTAAACAATTGCTGTATGGGTAATTCTGACTTTCATAGCTGCAGAACACTAGCTCTGAGCCTCAGGTGTCATATGATTACATGAAATTCCAGGGAATGATAGGTTATACACAAGGAGCTCAGCATCTCAGAATTTAGAAAAAACAGTTACAACTCAGGAATAGATATGACTGATGCTGGAGCTTACTCAGTCTAGGAGCCCTTACAATAAGCCTTTCCCTGATAACCTATGCTCTTGAATTCAGCTCTTAAGAGTTTGCACGTTGTAGTTCATATTAGTGAGGCATTATAATATTGTAATATCTGTCTTTTCTTTCCTGGCTTATTTCATTCAACGTACTGTCCTTAGGTTTGTTCACCAAGTTGCATGGCTCACAACTTTATTCATTCTTGCAGCCTCTCAATGTTCCATTGAATGTATACACTACAGTTCACCCTTCTGTTCATCAGTTGATGTACTCTTAGGCCACCTTCATCCAGTGCATACTCGTGAATACTGTCACTACAAACACCAGAGTGTGAATGTCCATTCTTGTCCCTACTTTCAGTTCTTCCAAATATCTATCCAGTAATGGGATTGCAGGGTCATTTGTCAACTCTATAATTAGCCTCCCGTGGAACCACCACACTACCCTCCAGAGGGGTGTCACCCTTCTATTTCCCTACAGACAGTTTGTAGGTACATCTCTCTCTCCTGGAGGTGTTTTTAAGCCCTAAGTGGCTCTGTTGTTGGAAGTGCACAGCAGAGAAGTGCTTTTACATAAATGAAAGTTAAGGTTAGAGGGGGGTTACTCCTTTTTCTTCTTACAAAGCAATTTTCCCTGGACCACAGCATCAGCATCAGGCACTTGTTAGAAATATGAAGCCTTTGGCCCCACCCCAGACTTCCAAATCAGAAACCCCAGGATTGAGACTCAGCAATATTTTAACAAGCTCTCGCTGTGATTGTGACACACATTAAAATTTGAGAACCACTGTTGTAGAGCATCCTTCTCTCTTAGTAGTGATGGTGAACTTTACCACAAACTTTAAAGGTGGAAAGTAGTTATGATTATTTTTTTCTTCTGAGTGACACCTAGATAAATCTTTTCTCTTTGTGTACAAGCTGACAGGAATCTAAAATTGGAAGGAATACCTAATCTTTTGGGACTTTGAGGGCAGGAGAGCTACTCAAATTATTTAACTTGTGTATGCTTCAATATCCTCATATGCAATGTGGAGGTGAATAATAGTATCAATCTCAGAGAGTTATTGTGAGGATTAAATGAGATAATGAAAGTTAAGCACTCAGCACAGTGCCTGGCATATAATAGGTACTCGATAAATGTTAGCTGCTTTTAATGTTATTTTTATTGTCTTTGATGTACAAGGTCATTTGTGAAATTAAGGGGAAAGCATATCCTTAGAAATTTTGGAGACTTAAAGCACCTGGAGGCTTTGGAAAATAATTAATTTATGATAACAAATATTTTACTGAACACAAAGGCTTCAGAGAGAAGTTAGTTAATTCAGAGCTGTTCTAGCCATTGAGATTGGGATTTATTGTTTGATTGATTGGATGGTTTAGGAGAGTTTATTGGGCTCCTTTTGATAGTGGGCTGATCTCAGGTTGAAGAACCATGGTACTAGCTTAAGCATTTTCCATTAAAATCAGTTTCTTTGGTACATATGCAATTCCTACTGAATTATTTTCCTAAGGGCTGAAATGAATGTAACATGGTTATTTTTGTTTAGAAAATTTTCTTTCCCATTTATTCTTATAGAGTACAGACTAGCCTTTGAACGGGATTAGCACTCTACACATAGCCTAAACAATCAGGAGAAGAATGAGGATTGAGATTTGGGAAATGGTCAGTTTTCAATTTAAAGTGTTGTCTAGTGGGAGAGTACGATTTTATTGGGTGCCTGAAAAATATTCTAATTTGCTTTTTAAAATTTGAGACCTAATGGATTCCAGTTTTAGTGGCAAATACTCTAGAATATGTTTTGGTGAGCCAGACCTGGCCATTAAATACTTTCTTGGGCTTTGTTTGTGGTTAGTAGCGGGTTCTCTTCATTGTAAAAAAAGTTTATTTTATAAACTCGTAGCCAGCTCACCCAGCCCAGAGTTGATATTTCTTATTTGATGTGTTTCTTCAAGAGTCAGGTATTTGGCTAGCTCCACCAGGGCTTGGAGGGGAAGCAGCCACCACTGCGGCCAGGACAGAGGCCATGGAGAAGCTGCAGCGGGTCCTGAGCGGCCAGGACGACAAGGAGCGCGGCCTGACCGCACAGGTCCTGGATGCCTCTTCCCTTAGTTTCAATATCAGATTGAAGTGGTTTGTCATATGCTTCGTCTGTGGCATTTTCTGTTCTCTCCTTGGAACTGGATTGCTGTGGCTTCCCCAAGGCATGAAACTTTTTGCAGTGTTTTATACTCTTGGAAATATTGCTGCATTAGCCAGTACGTGTTTTTTAATGGGACCTGTGAAGCAACTGAAGAAAATGTTTGAACCAACAAGATTGCTTGCAACAATTCTTATGCTTTTGTGTTTTGTATTTACCTTGTGTGCTGTTTTTTTGGGTTGACTGCTCTAACAGCTTTCTGAGACACGAGAGGCCCTCCCTTAGAATCGTACTCTGCTTGTGGTTATGCTGTAGTTCTGAGGGCAAGAAGGCTGCAGCTGCTCAGTGGCACAAAAAGGGATTGGCCTTATTACTCTGCATATTGCAGTTCTTGTCCATGACCTGGTATAGTTTATCGTACATCCCATATGCAAGGGATGCGGTAATTAAATGCTGTTCTTCTCTTCTAAGCTGAAAATCAGAAACTTTTGGAAAAGAGCAGTTGAAAGTTGCTGTTCTGTTTTTGGTGAAGTATGCTTTTCCTGATAAAAGAATCACTCCAAAAACAAATGGATAAAAAGACAGTTTAAGACCATTTTGTATGCTGGTAAAAAAAGAATATGTTTAATTAAACTGTTAAATGCTTGTAAATTTAAATTCATTATGTGTCATTAATATGCTCTTCCAAAGACCAGGAGATTTTAATCATTACCAATTGTAAATTATCTGTATTAATCTTTGAAAACAGCTTTTGAAGTATGAATATTTAAGCATAAATCTGTGCTGCAAGATATATTCAGCCTTTTTGGCTCTTTTAAAATATCTACATTTTAAAACATCCTTTTTTTTTCTTTTTTACTTTAAACGTGAAAACTCTTACTTTAAGCTAAAAATTGCTTATTATATGTAATAAAGATAATATATAAATCTTTACCATTTTGAAATAAACCCACACTTGGAAAACTGAAAAAAAAGGTCATGTATTTAGCTTTGCACTGTATCAAAACTTACTGAAAGGAACAGAGAATGTTGAAGGAAAGAGGTAAACATTTTCATCAAGCTCATGGGAACCAAAGTAGCATGAGGTTAATTAGTAGCATTTAGGCCACAGAATCTCTTGTTGCTGACACTTCTCAACTCAGAGTGCATACCAGAATCACATCTAGAGATTTTGTAAAGTACCCGTTCCCATTGAGATAAAATCTTTAGCACTGGGGACCCCAAGCATGTACCTAGTTTTTAAAGTTCAACAGGTGCTTTCAACGTACCTCTTGTTTAAAAACTACTTCTGTTGTGGAAAAGACTTTGGCTTCAGTACACTCCCTCTGGGAAACCCTGTCAGGTAACTCTTAAAAATGTCCTTCCTTTTTGCCAAATGGAGCTGATCCCTGCATTTAAATATCATGTGATTATCACATGTCTTACAGCATGCTCAAGATCCTCCTTCAACTCTTCTTTTTTTATTGTTCAGTCTACCAGATGCTTCTGTTGGAGACAGTTATTTAGGAATACAGCTATAATGAACCTGACTTCTCGTTACCTTAATTAAGAGTTAATTCTTGAATTTTTGACAGTTACAGGCCTTTAAGGCGGAACAACCATATCAGTGTTAGTAATTCAACTTTAAATTTTTGTTCCAGAAATTTTTAGGTAAATTTGGGATAAATTCTTATGACTAGATACATTTGTCATATATAGGCAACTTGTGGATTTTTTGTATGTAGATTAGAAGGAGCAGAAGGCAAATTTAGGTAATCCAAATTTATTACTCATCCAAAATCAGTTTCTTTTCTCTTTGATTTATAAATGTATTTCTGTGCTTATGTTAGGCAATACTTGTCCCTTATTTTCTAGAAATCTGTGATGCTTCAAAATAAAATAATGCAGCTATCCAAAAAAGACCTTATTCTTGATCCTTCTTTCAAACATTCGAACCCTGCAATCCCTTAAACATGCCATCTTAGGAAGAAGGAACATTGCCTTGTTGAAATAGATGTCCCTTGGCTCTTTACATTTTTTGCCTTTTCAAGATATAAGTGCATTTATTTTCTTTAGAGTCAAAAAACGAATTAAATGTTTTTGGATATAAAGTATTTACCTGCTGAGATTTTAAGTCTCGTACCTATGGAAGAGTAATTAGAATTCTAATTGCTTTCAGAAATGAACACATACTTGAATATTCCTCAAACTCATGGTTACAAACATTGTAGAATGCCATATTTTGGCCAAAATTACAATTATATAACCTTAAATTCTCATATAATAAAATTGTAAATTTGTTTTTTATTGCTAGTACTAAACTAGTAACTAGTATGCTCTCAGAATTTATATTAATTTATATTTTATAGGCATATTTGTAGTTTTTGGACGATTTCAGATGTATATACCACTGAACAAGAGAAGAAAAAAATGGCAGGTGTGGGAAAGAAGTCATCATACAAAGTGACTACACATTTACATACACCATATTCAGCTAGATCTTAATTCCATCAGTATGCAGATTCTTAAACATTGGAGAATGTCTGTTTATCTTTAGATAGCATATGCTGAGACATTTTTCATTTTGTTTATGCATATGTCCTTGGGTTGAAGATGTAGTCAGGACTTGAAGACAGAAAAGTAAGATTGTTTTTTACAATTTCAGAAAGAGATTGAGAATTTTTTTCAGTTTTGTTTCCCTCTGGTATCTCTCCTATCCTTTCTTATCTTTTACAAGGATCAGGTTCTAAAGGCAAGGTGTGAGGCACTCAGTCAGAAATTACCCTTGAAAATTACTTAAGAAAATGCCATGTTGGAAATTGACAGCAGTTTTTTGTCCAGCATTGAAACAAACCATAATAAAAATGTTCAGTTGAGGTCCCATGTAAAATCTGGCTTCTGTTTAAGGACTGTGTTGATGAAAAATGTTTCTGTAAATACTAGAATTACCTTAAGCCTAGTGAGATGCTTATACTATGAGAGGCACATAGGAACGAAGACCAGATTAAGGGAACAGCCAGTTCAAATCTCTGGCTCTACCTCCCTTCAGAGCATATACTCAATTTATGGAATACTTTTAAGGCCTAACCATTCAGATTGTTTGTTTTGTTTTGGCCAACCATATATAGTCAATTTGATTATTTTAAATGTATATATCTAGTTATCGGTTTAGTTTACAAAGGTATTTTATGACAGTGGAGGAAATAATGAAGTCCAGATTCTCTCTGTAGTGGAAATTTACAGATCCATAGGTTGAATTCAGCTTAATATAATGATTATTCTTGTATAATATTTACTTTTTGATTCCAACCTTCATATTCCTCACAATAACAGGAAATACTTTCTCTTTAGGTTCCCTTGGTCATTGAGAAAGTAAGGCTTTTTCTGTATGGTAACCTCAGGTCTTACTCTTGAGTTGAACAAGAGCCACCTTATAAGCAAACTGAACAACAGAGCTGGTTTCCTTTTACCAACAAAAATATCCATAAGTCTAGTCTCTCTCTCTTTGGTCCAGTGTCTCTGATAATGCGTTTTAGACACTTCTCATTTTCTAGCCTTTTCTGACTTTCAGCTGGACTCTATACCATTTGTTTCATCTTGTTATTTGAATTATTTCTGAAAGTCACTCTACATTTGTTGTTGGTTCTCTCTTAACATATGGGATTTTATTTAGGTATTCAGATTTAGGGAGAGTTCTTTCCTCCGGAACTGAAAATAATCAGAAGAAAGCAGTTGTTCTTGTATGTTCTACCATGGGCATGCCTTATAGTCTGGACACAGCATCATCTGTATCAGGAAAACCACTGTCCTACTTTTTTCTTTGTATGCTGTATGGCTGGGGTCACATTTCATTCTTTTTCCATGTGAGTATCCATTATTGCAGCACCATTTGTTGAATTTTTCTTTCTTTCTTTGTTTTGTTTTTGAGAAGTCCATGGGCAAGAATCAAGCCCAGGTCTCCCACATGGCAGCCGAGAATTCTACCACTGAACTACCCGTGCACCTGCTACTTTGCTGCTTTTGACAAAGAGGTTTTATCCATAGTTTGAAACTGTTAATAGTTACTGCTTGGAGATGACACTGCTGTGATTCTTATTTGAGAGTTGGTGGCAAAGCTATACTATAGTATACATACGTTTAGCAGTGATCTAGTGGCAGCTCTCGGACAAGATTTTACAATTGCCTTATAGGGTTGGAGAGACAAAGTCTTCATATTGAAGAAGTGAGTAAAAATGACTCTGGTTGTAGGCCAGTATATCACTGAAGAGGGTTAAATATAGTTCGTCTCTCCCTGGAAAGCATTTTGCCCAGGGCAGAACTCCCAGAAATGGTAATTCTAAGCTTTTTGAATTGTGAAGCTCTGGGTATTTGCTTAAAGTATAACCTGCCCCTCACCTTTTGTGAAATGAAGCTTCTTTTAAAAAAGAAGAGGGTGGATGGATAGAAAAATTTAAGGCTTAAAATAATGTCTTCTCCCAACTCTATAATCACACCACCTTCAGAACTAAGCAGGTAGATGTCCTCGTATCACACAGGAAAAGATTGTTTGGAAGCCATATTAGATAGGACTGTGTATAGCTTCTGCTGGATTAATAACCTGAAGTGGCATTCAAGGCTGAGAAAAGTCTGAGTAGATAGTGGGAATAATACCCCAATGCCATTTTCATAACTGTCTGAAATTTTCACATTTCTCATTTGTTTTTATTCTGTAATCATATTTCACCCTCTCTCTTGTTTCTTATATAATAACCAAAGGCAGGAGAAAAGAGCCTGGTAATTCCCATTCAAATCCCTTCCCATTCCCCTACCCCCCATCAATCTTTAATGCTGATAAAATCTTTTTGAAATGAATTAGGAGCAGCCTGAGGGGTGTGTTTGGAAGGTAGTGGTAGAGAAGAGGTAGTAGTGGTGGGCTTTATGATGGTCGGGGAATGAACGTTTGAGTATAAACTTTGATAGTTTATTTTTATTTTTTAACAACTAACAAATGTTAGTATTTTCCCTACCACCTGTTTATTTGCCGTTGGCCAGAAAAATATCAAATGACTGGTTTATTACTCTCTAGGATTTTTTGGCTAGGAATTTGAGATTAGGATTATTTAGGAGTTGATAGGAAGAGTTGTGTTTGGTTTAAATGAGGCCTCCCAAAAAACAAACAACACTTTTAAAGAAATGTAGATTTTAGTGGGGTGCCCAAGTCTATATTATGTTTTCAGTAAAAATAAATTCTTTTCTTAAATGTTCTTTCATTGATCTTATCTAAGGGATGGTTCCTTATAATTGCCATTTATCCTGTTTATATATTTCTTTATCTATCAGAGCCAATTCCGAAGTTCATCTTGTAGCTTACTGAATAATAAGTCAAATCTTAGCTTACTAACTGTTAGAATGATCCTGATAAAAATTTCACACCAGGTCCCAGCAGTGGAACCCTTATAACTATCTTGATTTTTTTCTCCCTCTGCCCTTATTCTGGAAACCTTTTGCTTGATGATGTTTTTCTAATCCTGTCACAACATTATTTAATTGGGAATTTTAAATTTCTTGATTTAATAAGAGCATTAACTGATTTAAAAACTCCCTCTGATTTAACACATCATACTTGGAAAACTTTATAACTAAATCATTATTTTTTCTAGACTTATAGGTTGGAGGGCTATTCTTACCAAACTACTCACATTTGATTATACTCATTTAGTTCATCCAGCAAATATTTACTGAGTACCTACCATGTTCCAGGCACTGTGTTAGGATAAGTGTTGAATAATGGCCCCTGTTCTTATAGATCTTACATTCTGAGTGGGGAGACAGATACATGAGTTGTTATAGCACTTATATAAGTTATGAATGGCATTGGGAACTGCAGGGGCCCATATTAGGGTAGTCACAGAACACAATAGTATAAAATCAAGGAAGATCTCCCCTTGAAAGTTGTGGTTAACCAGAGACCCAAAGGGGTAAGTAGGAGTTAGGTGAAGGAAGAGATAGCAGAAGATTTAGGCTGTTCAGAAAGAATAGCATAATCATCGGCTTGGTGGTAAAACAGAGCTTGGAGCATTAGAAGAACTGGAAGAAGTTTGCTATAATTGGAAAGTGAGGAATAGAATGGTAGGCAATAAGACTGGAATGTTAGGTAAGGTGTTAGATAGACCTTAAAAGTTTTGTTAAAGAGTTTGGATTCCATTTTAAGGTTTATGGAAAGCTATTTGTAGAATTTTTTAGGAGACAAGTCATTGGTTTTGAGTTTTCATAGGATATCTCTTGATGCCACTTAGAGAGTGGATTGTAGAGCAAGATCAGAGGCAATTTGGATGCTGTTTGGCATAGACTCAGTAGAATTGATGGAAGCCTGGAGTTGGATGGTATTAATAGGAAAAGAGGGAAGTGGGAGAACTTGACAGAATTTGAGTTCATTTGGCACCTGTTAGTTGATTTCATATGGGATGAGATTGAAGGAGAAGAGAAGTAAAGATTAATGCCCAAGTTTTAGGCTTGAACCCAATTGGATTTACTGATAGAGTAAATATTGGAAGGAGGAGCAAGTTGCAGGGAAGGAATTGTAGAGGATACAACTTGGGCCATGTATATGGTGCCTGCACTGGAGATACAAAAAAAAGATACAAATAGATTTTACCCTTTCCTTCTTGGGGCTTGTAATCTAGTATGAGATCCAGAATTGAATCAAATAATCACACACACTTATATAACTTAAACGCTATTAAAAGTGATAAGGAAAAGTTATAGCATACTGAGAGTTTATAACTGACCCATTCTAGGGGAATGAAGAAAAATACCCATGAAGAAGCTCAAGTAAATATCTGAAGGATAAATAGTAGTTAATTTGTACGATAGAGTTGAATGAAAGAATGAATAACTCTTGAGGTCTAGAGGTCCTGAGAGAGAATTGGAAATCTAAAAATTTAGGAGTTATCAATATGTGAAAAAATAAATGCTGATTTATGCCATAGAAGTGGGTGTGCTTGCCCAGAAAGAAGTCTGTGTTGGATGAGATGAAAAAAGCGTTCCCAGACTAATCCCTGAGGAACACCAAGAAGGTAGCTAGTCCATTTAGATGATAATTTGGATGTACAACCCTGACTATTGTAAAGTGTACAAAATCACAGTGGGAACATATGTCTACAAAACCATTTTAAAATCCTCTAAAAGAGGTTGTAGATTTTGCTTGATACTGAATTTAGATTATATTTGGTTTTTGCTAGATAGTGGCATGCCTTAAGGAAAAATTCCTTTCCCAGGCTACTTGTGAAGAGTGAAAGAGAGATCTTTCACCACTTCCCATATTTTCCCTCCTTTTACCTGCCTAGTTTCCACATCATTCACAACTTCCATAATGGTATTAAAATGAAAGCGTAACTGACAGAGAAGTAGATTGGCGAATGATGTTGTATAGTTATGAATGAACGTTGTGCTGCTACAAAAAGGAACGAAGTCATAAGGCATGCAACAATGTGAGTGAACATGTGGGACATATCATGAAACAAAATAAGCCAGAAACAAAAGAACAAGAATGGTATGGTCACCTTTAGAAAATGCTTCTAAGAAAACAAGCGCTTAAATTGTAAGCTTTTAGAGCAGACACATTAAGTCCAGACTGATGATTATTATTTCTGGATTTTGAGAGGCTGTTTTATATATATAGCCTGATATATAGAGATAAGAATGAAGCCAAACAGGTTAGGGTTAAAGTAATTCAGAACATAGAGATAAGGAAAACAGTGTCTATATTTTAGAGCCACACATACTCTTTGAGACCAGTGGAAGAAAGGTTTATTTGGTTTGGAACTGAAATTTTCTGTAGTGCATAATCTAATTCAACCTGTCTGCATAGTTCATTTGAACAATTGAAACACAGGGAGCCGAGAATAAGAAAGAGGTCCTTTAATCCTATACAGAGTATTGTAATGCCTGGATACATCCTAGAGTATATTAAGCAGATAATCAAAAACTATTCACAAAGTCCCGTGAGGGATGGGAGAAAGAATATGAAACAATTAAACCTTACCATCAGGAAATCCCCTGATACTATGTCATATTTAGGGACACCCAAATCAATAGGCCATGCCCTCGATCACAAGGTTTACTCTTGTGAAGCTTATGTAGGTAGCGGAGACTACCTATATGCATGCCTAATAGTTACTTCTGGAGGACCTCTTTTGTTGCTCAGATGTGGCTCCAGTCTCTCTAAGCCCAACTCTGCAAATGAAATCATTGCCCTCCCCCCTATGTGGGACAGGACATCCAGGGTTGAAAGTCTCCTTGGCGATGTGGGAGATGACTCCCATGGATGAATCCAGCCCTGGCACCATGGGATCAACAATTCCATCCTGAGAAAAGGAGGAAAACAAGTGTAATTAATAAAGTATCAGTGGCAGAAAGAGTTCAAATAAAGTCGAGCGGCTACTCTGGAGGTTGCTCTTACACAAGCGTCACTTAGACCTAGCTATGTATCATAACCTGCCAACCCCCAAACAGGACCATTCCAGCCAATCCTAAAGAACACTTAGGACCATATAAAAGATTTCACAGGGGCTCCATGCACTAAAGTACCTTTCTGGAAACCTACAACCTCCAGATGGGTCCCTGGTCCAGACAAGTCCTGAAACCTAGCCCAGCCTCTCCAGAACATCAATGTATTGGTTAGGGTTCTCTAGAGAAACAGAATTAACAGGAAATATTCTTAAATATAGAATTTATAAAAATGTCTCATGTAACTGTGGGAACATAGAGTCCAAAATCTGTAGGACAGACTGTGAAGCTGATGATTCCAATGGAGGGTCTGGACGAACTCCACAGGAGAGGCTTGCCAGCCAAAGCAGGAAGAGAGCCTGTCTCTTCTGAATCCTCCTTAAAAAGGCTTCCAGTGATTAGATTAAGCATCACTCATTGCAGAAAACACTCCCATTGGCTGATTACAAATGGAATTAGCCGTGGATGTAGCCAAAGTGATCATGATTTAATTCTATGAAATGTCCTCATAGCACTTGCCCAGGCAAACAGGTACCAACACTTGGCCCAGTTGACACATGAACCTGACCATGACAGTCCACCCCTTACCAACTTGGCAGCTATACATATCACCATAAACCATACCTCATTTCTCAATAAAAAAACCAATAAAACACACATTTTTTCTTTCACTTAACAATAATCAGCTGTCCTGCATATAAGTGGAAACACATTAAATCTCTCCAGAATAGGGTGCAAGTCCTTGGGTAATATTTATCCTTAAACTTGATATCTTACAACTTAAATAGTATAACATGAACAAAACAGCATTACACCCCTTGACTCTGTAACTAATCACGTGGTCATACTTTATACTTATCACTACCTTCTTCCACTACCCATTCCATGTTACCTTTACCCTCAGCAAGCTCTTCAGTTGGCTGTGGGTCTTTGCCTGGTGAGGTGACCCAACCCTTCATTCCTGAAGTCAGAGCCATTGGTAGTCCTGGTGGGATTGAGTTGTTGTAGCTTTCCATTGATTTTAATCACAGGGCATGGTAGTACTATAAGATGCCCTAAGGGGATCTCCTATATTCCAGGAAAACTTTTCTTTACCTCCATTATGTATTTGAAGTCCTGTTTCCCCCTGATAGTCAGGCTCAGTTACCCCAGCCAATAATGTAATCCCCTTCTTGGCTTGTTGATCCACGGGCATGAGTAGCCCAAAATGAACAGGTGGCAGTCTTAGATTCTAGTTCAATGGAATCATTGTTGTTTCTCCTGGTGGAAGCACCCCCTCTATTGGAACTAAAAGCTGTAGACCAGCAGAGCTCAGGATCGCAGGGACAGGAAGCAAATATTTTCCTAGTAGATCACTAGGGGTAATAGTGAGTGGTGCCACTCCCATTTCCACCCCTTGGTTCCTGGACCCATTGATCCTTGCTATGGGAGAAACAGCACCATACAGCAGATGCTGATTAGGAGCATACACAGCTTTCTGGAAGACAATTCCCCAGCCCTTCAAAGTATTGCCACCTAGTTGGCACTGTAATTGAATTTTCAAAAGGCCATTCCACTATTCTACCAATCCAGCTGCTTCTGGATGATGGGGAACATGGTAAGACCAGAGAATTCCATGAGCTTGTGCCCATTCCCGCACCTCATTTGCTCACCTTTGCTCACCTCATTTGAAGGGTGTTCCTTTATCAGAAGCAATGCTATGTGGAATACCATGATGATGGGCAAGGCATTCTATAAGCCCACAGATGGTAGTTCTGGCAGAAGCATTGCGTGCAGGGAAAACAAACCCATATCCAGAGATGTGTCTGTTCCAGTTAGAACAAATCACTGCCCCTTCCATGAAGGGAGTGGTCCAATGTAATCAACCTACCACCATGTAGCTGGTTGGTCACCTTGGGGAGTGGTCCCATATCGAGGGCTGAGTGTGCGTCTCTAATGCTGGCAGATTGGGCACTCGGCAGTGGCGGTAGCCAAGTCAGCCTTGGTGAGTGGAAGTACATGTTGCTGAGCCCATGCATAACCTCCATCCCTACCACCATGACCTCTTTGTTCTTGAGCCCATTGAGCAATGACATGAGGTGCTTGGGAAAGAGGCTGACTGGTATCCACAGAACTGGTCATCTTATCCACTAGATTATTCAAACCTTCCCTGCTGAAGTCACCCTCTGGTGCGCATTCACATGTGACACAAAAATGTTCATGTTTTTAGCCCACTCAGAAAGGTCTATCCACATACCTCTAACCCAGACCTCTTTGTCACCAGTTTTCCAATCATGCTCTTTCCAAGTCCCTGACCATCCAACCAAACCATTAGTGACAGCCCATGAGTCAGTATACAAACGCACCAAAATGAAAAACCAGGTACACTGCTCGAAGTTCTGCCCACTGGGAGGATTTTCCCTCACCACTTTCCTTCAAGGACACCCCAGAAAGGGGATGTAGTGCTGCAGCTGTCCACTTTCGGGTGGTACCTGCATATCATGCTGAACCATCTGTAAACCAGGCCCGAGTTTTCTCTTCTTCAGTCAGTTCACTGTAAGGAACTCCCCAAGAGGCCATAGCTCTGGCTTGGAAAGAGAAGGTAATGTGGCAGGAATGCAGACCATGGGCATTTGGTCCACTTTCTTATGTAACTTACTTTTGCCTTCATGACCTGCTCTGGCACTATCTCGTATATACCATTTCCATTTTATGATATAGTGCTGCTGCACACGCCCAACTTTATGGCTTGGTGGGTTAGACAACACCCAGCTCATGATAGGCAACTCAGGTTCAAAGCATTCAGTCTCTACTAAGGCCCAGTAGCATGCCGAAAGCTGTTTCTCAGAAGGAGAGGCGTTATCTGCAGCAGATGGTAAGGCTTTACTCAAAAATCCTAAGGGTCTGCATTGTGATTCTCCTATAGGGCCCTGCCAAAGGCTCCAAACTGCATCTCTATTTGCTACTGACACTTCCAGCACCATTGGATCTGCTGGATCATATGGTCCAAGTGGCAGACAAGCTTATACAGCAGCCTGGACCTGTCGCAGAGCCTCCTCTTGTTCAGGTCCCCACTCAAAATTAGCAGCTTTTCTGGTCATTCGATAAATGGGGCTGGTGTAGCACACCCCAATGAGGAATATGTCGCCAAAATCCAAAGAGACCAACTAGGCGTTGTGCCTCTTTTTTTGGTCATAGGAAGGGCCAGATGCAGCAACTTATCCTTCACCTTAGAAGGGATATCTCGACATGCCCCATGCCACTGGACACCTAGAAATTTCACTGAGGTAGAAGGCCCCCGTATTTTTGTTGGATTTATCTCCCATCCTCTGACACGCAAATGCCTTACCAGTAAGTCTAGAGTATTTGCTACTTCTTGCTCACTAAGTCCAATCAACATGGTATCATCAATATAATGGACCAGTGTGATGTCTTGTGGGAGGGAGAAATGATCAAGGTCCCTGAGGACAAGATTATGACATAGGGCTGGAGAGTTGATATACCCCTGAGATAGGACAGTGAGAGTATATTGCTGATCTTGCCAGCTGAAAGCAAACTGTTTCTCGTGGTCCTTGCTATCAATTATTGAGAAAAGAGCATTTGACAGATCAATAGCTGCATACCAGGTACCAGGGGATGTGTTGATTTGCTCAAGCAATGATACCACATCCGGAACAGCAGCTGCAATTGGAGTTACCACCTGGTTGAGCTTAAGATAATTCACTGTCATCCTCCAAGACCCATCTGTTTTCTGCACAGGCCAAATAGGAGAGTTGAATGGGGATGTGGTGGGAATCACCATCCCTGCATCCTTCAAGTCCATAAGAGTGGCAGTAATCTCTGCAATCGCTCCAGGAATCCTGTATTGCTTCTGATTTACCATTTTGCTAGGTAGGGGCAGTTCTAGTGGCTTCCATTTGGCCTTTCCCACCATAATAGCCCTCATTGCACGAGTTAGAGAGCCAATGTGAGGATTCTGCCAGTTGCTCAGTATCTCTATTCCAATTATACATTCTGGAACTGGGGAAATAACTATAGAATGGGTCCGGGGGCCCACTGGACCCACTGTGAGATGGACCTGATCTAAAACTCCATCGATCACCTGGCTTCCATAAGCCCGTACTCTGACTGGTGGACCAGAGTGACGTTTTGGGTCCCCTGGAATTAATGTCAATTCTGAACCAGTGTCTAATAATCCCCAAAATGTCTGATCATTTCCTTTTCCCCAATGCAAGTTATCCTTGTAAAATGCCGTCGGTCTACTTGGGGAAGGCTTGGAGGAAGAGTAATAGTATAAATTTGTGGCAGTGTAACAGGGTCCTCCCCCAAAGGGACCTGGTCTCCCCTTCATTCAAGGGGCTCTGGATCTGTAAACTTTATCAAGTCTGGAAATTGATTACGGGCCATGACTCTGTGTTTTTGTAATTCAGAGTAGACTTCTGTTCACGTGACCTAGAACTCTTTGGTTATACAACTGAAACAAGAATTTAGTAGACTGCCCATCTGTTGTATTTTTAGGTACCCCATCATTTACTAGCCAACACCACAAACCTTTGCATGTCAGATTATTTTTACTCCTGCTTTGAGTTTGATGTTTATTATAATAGCCATGTACACCCTGTCTTTGGTAATTAAGTGCTGCACCTGGCTTTTCCCAACTCGGAATCTGGTCATCTCCATGTGTTTAAGGAATCCAGCTCAGTGACAGCATTATACCAGGGCAGTTCTGGCATTTCAGCCTCAGGTAGTGTCAGCCACCTTTTGATCCATATTTCAACCAGCCATCCGAACAAACTGTTAATTACTTTTCTAACCCCTTGAGCTATAACATTGAATGCAGAATCTCTGTTTACTGGCCCATATCAATAAATTCATCCTGATCCAGCCTTATATTCCTCCCACCATTATCCCACACCCTTAAAATCCATTGCCACACATATTCCCCTGATTTCTGTCTATATAAATTGGAAAGTCACACAGTTCTTTTGGAATATAACGTACCTCCTCAGAGTATCACGAGATACTTTATACTCACATTTAGGGGCCTTTTGGGGCTTTAGTCTAATTATAGGTCTGGAAGAAGTAAGGGGTTGTGGGGGTGGGTCATGAAAAGAAATAGAAACATCTTCCAAGCCATTTACTTCAGGGCATTGATTTGCAGTTTCATCTGGTGAAACAGGGTTAATCACTCTAGGGCTAATCCCTTCAGGTAGAGGTTGGTTGGCCAACTCCTCAAGGCAGGCAGGAGGCTGATTACAGATGGAATTAGCCGTGGATGCAGCCAATGTGATCATGATTTAATTCTGTGAAATGTCCTCATAGCAACAGACAGGCCACCACTTGCCCAACCAGGCAAACAGGTACCACCACTTGGCCAAGTTGACACATGAACCTGACCATGACAATCAGATTGTTCCATCTTTCTACCCCATATTAGTGACAGACTCTTCCAATATTTAAAATTTGGAATTGCCATAGCCCAAACACCCCTAAAGAGGGGGATGGAATATCAAAGGTGATGATGAATATGAATGCTGAATCATTACATTGATACATCCTTTAGGCTCCAGTATTTTAGGTCTAATTCATTTATCAAGTTATGTAACTTTTCTATTTCCTTGTTGATCTTCTGTCTGGTTGTTCTGTCTATAGAGGAGAGTGGTATATTGAAGTGTCCTGCTATTATTGTTGAAACATCTATCGCACCCTTCAGTTTTACCAATGTCTGTCTAAACTGGAACTCCTTGATTGGGAGCATAAATATTTATGATTGTCATATCTTCTTGGTGAATTGACCCTTTAATTAATATATAGTGTCCTTCTTTGTCTCTTATGATATCTTTACATTTAAAGTCTATTTTGTCCGATATTAGTATAGCTACTCCTGCTGTCTTTTGGTTACAACTTGCATGGAAAATCTTTTTCCATCCTTTCACTTTCAATCTATTTGTATCCTTGTGTCTAAGATGAGTCTTTAGTAAGCAGCATATACCTGGATTATGTTTTTTAATCCATTCTGCCAATCTTTATTTTTTAATTCGTTAAATTTAGACCGTTAACATTCAGAGTTATTACTGAAAAGGTGTTTCTTGAATCTACCATCTTATCTTTATTTTATTTGTCAGATCCATATTTTTTTTTTTTCTCTTTTTCTCTTTGTATTCTTTAAATTACCCTTAGTGGTACTCTTCAATTCTGTGCCCTCCTCCAGACCTTCCTCTCCTGCCTTTTTTTTTCAGCTGGCAGAACTCCTTTTAGTATTTCTTGTAGGGCCGGTCTCTTGTTGACAAATTCTTTCAGGACTTCTTTGTGTGTGAAAACTTTAATCTCTCCCTCAATTTTAAAGGACAGTGTGGCTGGGTACAGAATTCTTGGCTGGAAGTCTTTCTCTTTTAGGATCTTGAATATCACATACCACTGTGTTCTTGCCTCCAGGGTGCTAGTTGAGTAGTCTGAACTCAGTCTTATTTGGTTTCCCTTGTATGTAGTAGATTGTTTTTCTCTTGCAGCTTTCAGTATTTTCTGCTTCTCTTCAACATTTGACAGACTGGTTAGTAGGAGCTTTGGGGAAGGCGCATTTGGATTTATTCTGTTTGGAGTTCATTGGGTTTCTTTGACTTGTATATTTATGTCCTTTATGAGGGTTGCGAAGTTTTCCCCCATTATATCCTCAACTACTCTTCCTAGCCCTTTACTCTTCTTTCTCCTTCTGGGACACCAGTGATCCTTATGTTTCTGTGCTTTATCTGTCATTTCCCTGAGTTCCCATCCAGTTTTTCCATCTTTTTTGCTATTTGGTGTTTTAAGTCTTCAGAGTCAATTATCCTGCCCTCTATATTGCTTATTCTTTCTTCTGTCTCTTCAAAACGTGTTGTGTGCCTCTAGTATTTTTTTTATTTGGTCAACAGTCTTTAATCTCTCTGATTTCCACTATTTTTCTGTTTAGTCTTTCAGATTCCTCTTTGTGCTCTTCTACTGTCTTCTTGATCTCGTATATGTCATTTGCCATCCCACTTCTATTAGTTAGGGTTCTCTAGAGAAACAGAATCAACAGGGAACACTTGCAAATATAAAATTTATAAAAGTGTCTCACGTGACCGCAGGAACAGAGAGTCCAAAATCCACAGGGCAGACTGTGAAGCCGACGACTCTGATGGAGGGTCTGGGTGAACTCCACAGGAGAGGCTCACCAGCCAAAGCAGAAATGGAACCTGTCTCCTCTGAATCCTCCTTAAAAGGCTTCCCGTGATTAGATTTAACATCACTAATTGTAGAAGGCACTCCCCTTTGGCTGATTACAAATGGAATCAGCTGTGGATGCAGCTGACGTGATCATGACCTAATCCTATGAAATGTCCTCATTGCAACAGACAGGCCAGCACTTGCCCACTCAGATAAGCAGGTACCACAACTTGGCCAAGTTGACACATGTCCCTAACCATGACACCACTTATTTTATTAAGTAGAGTTGTATGTATATCTTTGATTAATTGTTCCAATGTCTGTGTTTCCTCTGGTGTTTTAATTTGGTCATTAGGCAAGGCTGTATTTGTCTGCTTTGTGATATGCTTAGTGATCTTCTCCTGTCTTCGTGGCATGGAGATATCTTGATTGATTTACTTTGGGAGTTGATTTCTTTCAGTAGTCTAAGGCCTTGTGCTTGTGGGATAGTTGTGCATCTGGGAGCAGGTATGCGGTAGGGCACTCAATGCAGTGATTTGTTTCAGGGCAGGTGTAGGCGCAGGTTGGGAATGTTACACTGATGCTTGTGAGTGTGGGTGCCCAGTGGCCATGGAGTAAGTAGCTGTGCGGGTGTACCGGTTTGGGGGGGCGTAACCCTGGTGTGCACTGATCTAAGGCACGGGGCCCTTG
>PVIY010036300.1:0-25568 GCA_004026745.1 Myrmecophaga tridactyla
GGTGCCCGCCCCGGCCTCGTGCCTTCCCCACGCTCACTTCTGCCTCCATCGTCTGTCCAGCTTCTGACGCGGCGCCTGCTGCCTGTGGGTGCTCAGGAGATATGGTGACCGAACGCAGGGGTGTCCGGCGGGCACCTCCTCCAGGCTGCCCTGGACTCCCCGCCGGGCACAGCCTGGGCCCACCCTGGACCTGTCACCTGCGCCAGCCATGCCCACTCGGCAGCGTCCGCCCAGGGAACACCTGCAGGGGCAGCTGAGTGCGCTTCTGTCCCTTGGCGACTGTGACAGTCCCTACCCTGGACCAGGAGGGCCCTGGGCAGGCGTGATCCCAGGTGCTGCTCACCTCCCACCCCGAGGGCACAGACACGTGGGGGCTTAGGAGGAAGACGGCAGGACCCGGAGGTGAGAGCTTGAGCTGTGTGCTGGCCTCGGACCAGCTGCTTCTCCTCGGGAGCCGATTCCTCCCCTCCGGTGACGTAAATTCTCAGGTGGCCGGAGGACCACGTAAATTCCGGCAAGGAGAGGCTTGGCAAGGTGCCTGGCGACACATGGCAGCTACTGCGATTGTAGTTTTAGTCATTCATTCGAGAAGTTGTAGGTTTGCAGAAAAATCTTGCAGAAAACGCAGAGTTCCCATATACGGTCCACTCCCACCCAGCCCCAACAATTGTTTTAAATGTTATCAGCCACTCCTGCATCCCCCCAGGCGGAAACACGCATCCCTTCGTGGTTTCTCTGGTTGTAAATTCCATTAAGCCTCCCGCCTGCTCTATGGCCATGGCCGTGGCCGTCCTGTGACATCTGTCAGTCCCCAGGCCTCCCACCTCGGCACCATTTCCTTGTCCTGCCTGGAGGATCTGAGAGTCTAAAATAACAGGGGTGCCCGGAAGGCACCCAGAGGAGTGTTTGGCACTCAGCAGTGGGTCACCCTGGGTAAGTCGTGGCACTGAGACTTAGTGTGTTCAGCTGCAAAATGAGTCCTGGAAGTTCCTCCCTCTTGGGGCGAGGTGAGAAAGAAATGGGCTAACCTGCCCCAGGCCCTGAGCGAGTGTGAGTAAATCATCGTTCTGCATCAATCTGCACAAGTGGGTGCTCAGGACCCCCAGGTTTCCTTCCTTCAGCTGAGGGAGGGATGCCGCGACCACGCTCCCCGACCCCTGGCACCCCCTCCTCTACAGGGAGGAGTCGGGGGCTCTCCTTAGTCCTTGGGCAATGCTGTGACCTTCCTTTTTCCCCACAGGTGCGGCTGCAGGCTCCGCCTTTGGCAGTAAGTACACATCTGGGTTGGCCACCGCAGAGGAACGCACTGGGACCCCCATTGCACGGGCCTCTCTGCATGTCCTGGAAAGAGCAGGAGAGACAAGCAGGAGTTTTATGTCCCTTCTGGGTCTGCGAGCCTCTCCGCTCCTGCCTCTAATTGAGCCCCATTTGCTTCTCCCCCTCTCGCCCCCTCCTTTGTCGTGGACTGCAGCCTGTCGCCTCTCACAAAGTCTTCCCACGAGCTTCATTAGCACTGCTTTGGAAAGTGGAAAAGGACTTTTTGCAAGGCCCCTGGGCCCTGGGGTGAACTCCCTGCTGCTCCTGCTGCCCCACCCTCTTTTCTCTCTCAGACCTGGGAGAAGCGCCTCTCCTGCCAGGCAAGGGCAGGGGGCACCGCCTTCCCCGACCGGTGGCAGAATTTCCCCACCAGCCTGATGGGGGGCTCAGCCTCTTTCCAGGGTGCAGGCTTTGGCTCTGCAGCCAGCTTGGCCCACCGTGAGGCTGGGGGAGGCAAACCAGTGCCAGTGCTCCGATCACCCAGGTAAACTCAGGCCCCGGGGCACATCAGACTGGAACGGGGCCCCTGAAGGCGTGTTGGAGGAGCCTTGAGAACTGATGGGGAAGGGCAGGGAATGTGGGCGTGGGGCCCGGCCTCCATCAGTAGCAGTCTTCATTGTAGCTCCTGTCCCACCGGGCCGGGTACCACGTAAATGGGACACTCAGCATCTCATTCAGTCCTAACCCCCTGCCAGGTCGGCCTTGCTGTCGGCCCTGAGTCAGCAGCTAAGGGCTTGCCAGTGTCAAAGAGCCAATCAGGACGGACCTCAAATCCCAGAAACACTTCCATGAGGCACCATCACCCCTCACCAGGGTTCCTGGGGGTCAAACCTCATCGGCACACCCCAGGGCTGCCCCCTGCTGGGATGCCAGTGGGTGAAAAGGGAGCCGGAAGAAAGCTGGTTCCTGGAGGGACGCTCGTCTGTGCAACTGGACCAGAAGTTGCTTCTCTGCATTGCCCCTGTACCCTCCAAAATCCCCACCCTCTCTTTTCTCATCTTTCACCAGGCATCAGCAGGTCCCAGAAAGACCCGGTCCCCAAAGCCCCTGCAGCCACCGCGGCCAAGAGGGGGTATCTCACCCCTCCTGCCCCCTCCCCATCCACTGCTCAGACCCCCACAGCCCCCAGCACCCCACAGCCCACAGGTAGGTGTCAGGGTACTGCCAGTGACCCTTGCTGCTCCAGCCCTGTCTCCCTTCCACCATGATTCACTGCCTCTGTTTGTGCTGGTGCCAGGGGCATCAACCCTGGGGAGAATGTGGGCTTGGCTCTTAGATGTAGAGAATGCTAGAAGCCTAGAACCGCAGACCATGAGGCTAAAGGAGCCTTCAGGGTGTCTGGGCCAACCTCTGTCTGGGTCCTAGCTAGGGGAGTCAGAGGTCCCTTGGAGTTCCTGATATCTTCTTCCTCCTACTCCCTCCAAGGCACAGCTTGGAAGAGCCTGAGACCGGAGTGGCCAGACCGGTCTGCTCTGGGGAGGAGGTGTGGGTGGTGGGGAGGCCACCCAGAAATTCAGCCACAGGGTGGGGCCTTGTCCCCCCACAGTGCTCCTGCCTCACTGCTCTGTAGAGCTGGCCCAGGCCCCACCCCTAGCCTAGCCTCCACAGACCCTCCACAGGTTCGCTGATCCCATGGGAGGATAACTAGGAAGGCAAACTTCTCAGATCAGCAAGGCAGAAGGGCACTTCTGGAGCAGGGGGTTTCAGAATATGGGCTACTGGGCATTCAGGGCCAAGCACATGGGGCAGGGGCGGGCCTGGGGGGTGGGGGGCACACTGCCTGACCCCACATCAACCAGAGCAACACACTGTCAGGGACCTGAGGACACAGGCACATTGGGAACCCCTGCTCACCAGTTCTAATTCCCTCTGACAGCAGGGTTGAATGTGTGCAGGGCCAAGGGTCATGGGGTAGTGTGGCCCTCTGGTCTCACCTGGGGACTTTCACAGATCCCACCCACTCCCAGGTGCCAGGTGGGGACCACAAGGAATTCTTCCTGTCCCCAGCTAAGGAGGGGGCCCCTCTCCCCTGCAGGAAGGAGATGGTGGGGGCTTCTTGGTCTTCAGGCAGTGCTGTGACCCTTGTTTAGTTCCTCAGTGGTACCCAGAAGGTGGCATGCCACAGCTCTTTTTCACTCTTCCTCCCTTCCTTCTCTGCCGGGAGGCATTGGCAGGAGGCAGGAGCTAGACAGGAGATTCAGATTTCAGGGGCGCCTCGAGGCCCAGGACTCCTCCTAGAGGTGGAGGATGAGGCCAGTCCACGAATCCTGGGTTTCGAGCACAGGTTGGCCTGGCCCCCTGAGACCGGTGCTGTTGCTCAGCCTGTGGTGGGCAGTCAGAGACCAAACATAGTCGTGGTGGGGGCTGGGCCCGTCCAGGCGGGAGGCGAAACACTCCCCTCTCTGTCACACCCACCCACCCACCCACCCGTCCCACACACTGAGGAGCCTTGAATCCATGCTCAGAGCTGCTTCCGATGTGGTATAAGCAGTAGAGGGCAAACTGCAAAGCCAGGGGTTAAGTAGAGTCAGAGCAGATGAGCCTAGAGGAGGGAAGGTCTGAATTTTGAGGGTCACCCAGGTGGTGAGAAGGTGGCACCCCTCCTGCCAGGCTGGAATATCAGGCATTTTTAGTTGGCGCTGAAGCCCTGAGTCCAGCAGCAAGCAGCCCCTGGCTAGACAGCCCCGCCTCTTTGGCAGCTGCCATCTACACCTGTGGGGCCATTTATACCTGGGGGCCCCCTTAATACTGACAGCCATTCCAATTGGCAGAGAGGGGGCTTCTCCTGGGCTAAAAGCTTTACTGCTATTATTGTGTTCCTTGCCTCCCAGCTGCTTCAGATGGGGGCTGGTTTCCTAATCCCACAGGTGAGGATATTAAGATTTAGGAAGAAGCAGCTGAATTTTATGGTATGTAAATTATGCCTCAATAAAGCTGCGGAAGGGAGGGCGAGAGGGAGGAGGGAGCTGCCTGAGGTTGTAGGCTTAGGGAGGAGCACGGCCTGGCCCTAAACCCGGGCCTCCCTGACTCCAGCCGCTGCCTGGCCACTCAGCCCCTGCGATGTCACCGCCCCGAGGCCTCCAGGGGCTCGAGGTGCTGCCGTCTTTCAGACCTGGTTTGCATGGCTCCCCAGTTCAGAAGGAACAGAAGGGGCCTCCATCTGGCCTTGGCACACAACACAGGCCTCCGTGAGAACATTCTTCCCGGTACACCTGTGCATGTCCCTGGAGCGCTGGGCTGGGACTCACCCAGATCCCAGTCCCTGGAAAGATCCTGGGTCTCTGCTGGTGCCATCCAGCAGCAGGGACCTCGAGCCCCTGGCCCAGATGTTTCCTCGTCCTGCCAATGTCAAGCCGTCTGAAGGGCAGGGGCTGCTGGAGACCAGTAATCCTTTCCCCAGCTCTGCTCACGGCGGGCCGTGTGAGAATGGCTCAAAAGCAAAATGCCTTCAGGGCTGGTTTTACTGTGGCTCTAATTAAGCCCTTGCCAATTTGGGTCCAACAGCCTCTTCTCCTCATTGAACACCATATTAATGTCAATTTGATATCCAAAGGCGCCCGGCTCCCAGCTGGAAAGCCTCCTGCACTTTTTAGCTGGTGGATTTTCTTTTTCTTTCCCCACCAATAGTCATTGTGCATAATCCCTTTAAGAGGCGGAAAAAATCAGATTTCTCCCCTATCCCTCTGGGTTTGTCCTTTGAAATTCGGCAAAGAGCAATTTCTTACCTTTGCCAGCCCTGCCTTCTTTCCCGTGGCGGTGAGCCCATTGAGAGTTGCGGATGAGTGGTGTGGCATTTGGGAATTAATTCACACTGGAGTCCCTGGTGAAAATGGGCCCAAGCCAGAGGAGGCGGTGGGGAAGGGCAGCGATGGTGCCAGGGACTTGAGGGCAGTGACCCGGGAAGCAGGTTAGACGTTGGAGGAAGCTCCAGACCCCGGACTGGGGTACTACAGGAAGCCTTTGAGGCCCCTTCTGGGTGCATCTGATGATCTTGGTCAGAACACATGTCTGCCTTTGCAGCCGTTAGCCAGAGATTTCAGCATAGAGCGCTCTGGGCCCAGAAACGAGACTTGGTCTAATGCTATGCTTCAGTCAGAACGAAGATCACACAGGGAGGGAAAAGAGTTCCAAACAGCGGTGTCCTGCAAAGAAAGGACTGCCCATGGCATGCAGCCTCTTGGCTTGGGGCGGCCCCTCCCACCTGGCTGCATGATCCCGTACCTGTGCCCGCCACAGGCTGCAGTATGTAGATGCTGCTTCTGTAGTAAATTTAGACCCAGTTCTGTTTTCCAGTGTAGAGCCCCTCCTTACAGTGCTGCTTCTAAGGTGTGTGTGTGAGTGTGTGTGTGTGAGAGAGAGAGAGGCTTCAGTATGTCCCCAGGATTCCCCAGTCCCACCCGGTTTTATAACTTGGTTTTCTTCTCTTTTTTCCCCAAGAGTGGACCAGGTCACCCACAACTGCCTCCCTGTGGGAGAGCCCCCCCTGGTCCCCAGTGCCCTCCAGTGCAGAAGGTATGGGCAGGGCCAGTGACTGGCCTTAGAACCCTGGGAAACTCTTAGATCGTTTCCTAGGCCTCTCATAGTGGAGGGTAGCTGGTTTGCGTGGGGGAGACACGGGAGCCAAGGGGAGGGGCTAGAAGGATGGGGCCCTCGGGAGCTCGGGGGGCAGTGCAGTGAGGGGCGGCACTTTGGAGCTCCACCCGCCCCACTCCCAGCTCCCACCTACTAGAGAGGTCCAGCGTGACATCACCAAACTGATCTGACCCTTCAAGGACTTCAGAGCCCTTAAGACCACAATCTTAAGCCTCTCTCTGACCACTGTCATTCACAGGACACCACAGGCCATTGTCAACGCAGTCCAGAGAGAGTAAGAGGGGGCTTCCTGCAGGAGCCAGGTGTGGGTTAGGCCGTGAAGGGTGCTTGACTCTCAGGAGGTGAAGGGAGAAGTTTGCAGGAGCCCGGGCCTAGCCAGGGCAAAGGGCTCAGAGGTGGGATGGCAGTGAGAGGCTGGCCTGGCAAAGCAGGAGATGTGTTGGTGTAAACATGGTCAGGGAGAGATCATGGAAGACACTGGCAGCCAAGGGGAGAGTCTCCTTCCTCGCTCTCCATGGGAGGACACACATTGAGCTCATTTGTAGGTCTAGAGGGACATGTACAGGAAATACAAAGGGCCTTCCCGACTCAAGTCGGGCTAGGGAGGTGTCCCCCTGGCCCAGCTCACCTATTGCCTGGACTTCAGGCCTGATTGCCCTGGTTTAGGCAGCAACCTTGCCCCACTCTACCCCTAGCACCTCAAGTTCCCCTCTAACGACAGCTATGAGCTGTGAGCAGGGCTTTGAGTGCCCTCTGCTGGCAAGTGGTTCCTGAGCTGGGCCACAACTGGTGAGGGTCTATCTACAATGCCCAGCAACCTGGAGACCCCTGGGTCGGGGAATCCTCTCTGGTGACGGAGGCAGTGTGAAGCCATCACTTTGCTGCCCTGGGCCAGCTGGGGCATCACAGGTTGCCAGAGGGAGGCTGAGGCAATGATGCTTCCAGGACAGTGGCAGGTGCACCCACAAATATGAGGCTGAGGACCCAGTGGGATTCTGGGCGGGGAGACCAGGCACTGGTCCATGCTCATGGGGGTGGGGAATCCAGTGATAAAGCGAGGGATAAAAGACTCACTTTGGCTCTAGCAAGGAGATTGCTTCATTAAGGAAGGAAGATACCAGGTTCAGACTCTGGACTTGAAGCTCAAGAAGGCTTGAGAAGAAGAGGGGAAAGCAAGAGTAGAAGGATGTTCAAAGGGATGTCTACAGTCAAAAAATTGTTCAGCATCAGCTGAGTCCTTAAGCACAGCATGGGGGAGACTGGGAGATGGAGAAGTCAAGGTGTAGATGACCTTGGAAGGGACAGGGCCAAAGGCAGAGCTGGTCCTGTCTGCTCTCGGATGTGCATGTCTCATTCAGCCCATGCTCAAACTCCCTGGACTCCAGGGGGCTCTGAAAAGGGTCTGGCTGCTCTCTGGAGGGTCATGTGCTTTGAGGCCAGAGTGGGCCCTCTCTGCCTTAAATATGAACAAATGATAAGATTGCCCCAGAGCCTGCCCAGGGTGCATTTTTTGGACTTTTTCCCTGGGCCCAGGCAGCTCACCTGTGCAGTTGGACCATGGCTGATGAAAGAGCTTGTTTCTCATCTCTTCCCTCTGCCACTGCCAAGGTCTCCAATTTTCCAGCTCAAGCCCAAATTTCCTCAAGTGGTGCCCATTGAAGAATTCCAAAGTAAGAGGAAGTCCTGGGCAGGATCCCCCAAATAGGTCTCCCCCACTTCCACCAGAGCAAAAGAGATGCAGGACAAAGGACCAGTGCCTGACTCAGAAAACCCTCCTGGAATAGTTGGGTCAAGGTTAAACAGAGCCTCTCTTCCCTCCAGTCTTCCCTCCCCAAGGGGGCTAGGAGCAGGTATGAGTCAGAAGCCTCCTTGGGCACAGCAGGCAGGCCGCACGGCAGGCAGAGCATCTACCAAGAATAGCCTGTCCTGACTCCCCTGGGAGCTGAGGCTCAGGGGCTCATCTCGGTTGAAGGCAGGTTCTGGGACACAGGGGTCACTGACCCTACCCCTTGGGACATCTGGAGGATGGATGTCCCACCTTCTCAGTGTCTCTGGAGGGACACTGGGTTCAGGAGACCCAGTGATGTGGGCATGTCCACCACCATTTCCTGGCACTTGCCCTTGAACACTAAGGCCTGGTTTGGTCCTTCCCTCTCCCATCACAAAAGGTAGGTTGGAGTTTCAAGATGTGACTGTGCCTTCCTTATTCAGGGACAGCCACATTGACTTTCTTGCTCAGGGGGCTGTTGAGTCCCTTAGGAGGGACACCAAGAGACGGCCCCCTCCCTGTGGCAGGGAGGTGACCCTCCTCACCAAACTCCGCCCCTTCATGATGTCATGGGAACCACTCCCTCCTTGCCCCAGTGGTCATGGGGTTTGCGCGGTCCATGGAGCAGAGCCAATGGATGAGTCAACCTGCGAACCACTGGCTCCCAGTGGTGGGAGCAGGAGGAGACAGCAGGATGGCATGAAGCTGTTCATCCTCAGTTTGGAGCCCAGGAGTAGAGAGTCAGCAGCAGGGCTAGGGGGAGGGGGAGGCAAGTGAGACGCCAGGGAACAAACCTTAAGGAGGGTGTGCAAGACCAGGCCTGGCCAGCAGCCAGACGTGCAAAAGGGTTCATGCTAATGGGAAAGAGTCCTGAAGGTGAGCGTTTTCTCCCAAACATCTTCCAAAGCAGCATGGGGAGAAAGCTCCTGATCCATTCCATCCTGTCCATCGTTCATGCCTTAGTTTATCTATCCATTTAATCACTAAGGATACAGTGGCAAACGCGATGAATGCAGATGCTGCCCGCACTGAGCTTACAATCTGGAGGCCTCACCCTATCCTCCTTGCATGAATTATTTCCCAGTCACCCTGGCATGGGGGCATCCTTCAGTGAGCATGTTGCTGTGGCACCTGGCGAGACCTTTAGGAAGTGCTGCCCACTGGCCTTCTCTGGCTCCTGGGAATTTGTGGACTGGGGGCCCACTACTTATTCTCTAGACTTGATGTGGGCAGGCTCCAGTCTCTTCCCAAATGGTACAGAAGTGTTGGAGGCTCAAGGCACCTTCCTGGGTCAGATGCTCTTCCAAAGACACCTACCTCCCTGAGTGTCCTGGGACAGGGGGGTCCTTCCTTTTCCTGTGCTTCTGTTTTCCCAAGTGCATGAGACGCAATGGGAAGGCATAGCCTCCCCTTGCTCACTGACCCTTGGTGTTTCTCCCGTTCGGCCCGGCCCAGACTGCGAGTGCTACGGCCACTCCAACCGCTGCAGCTACATCGATTTCCTGAACGTGGTGACCTGTGTCAGCTGCAAACACAACACACGCGGCCAGCACTGCCAGCACTGCCGTCTGGGCTACTACCGCAACGGCTCTGCTGAGCTGGACGATGAGAACGTCTGCATTGGTGAGCCGGGCAGCAGGGGTGGGCTGCGGGGATCCTGGCAGGTGGGAGGGCCTCCAGTCCTGTGTGCAGACACATCACCAGGACGTGATCAAATGGAGTGCAGGTGGGATGACTGGTAGAGATTAGAGAGGCCTACATCAGAGTCACTTGGGGAGGCTGTGGACATTCCAATTCCAGGGCCCACTCCAACTGGGCATCTCCAAGGACAGGACCCTCGGAATCTGCTCTCTTATTAATGTCCCTGTGTGGTTCTCCTGCAGGCACTGGGGTTTCCGAACCACTAGTTAGAGAGGCTGGGTTCTAGAGACTGCCTTGCTATGTATCTGAGCAAGTCCCATCTCCTCTCTTGGTCTTGGTTTTCCCATTTGTAAAGCCAAAGGTTGTCAGATCAAAGGTTTTGGATCTTTAGTGTCGCTGAACTTTTTCTTCAAATAAACACCTTTAAATGCTTGATAAGCAAGGGCCCAGCTTACAAAACTGCTCAGCCCACCGCTGGTAGACACCTGGTCTAGCTCTGGTTTCAGAGAAG
Organism: Myrmecophaga tridactyla; assembly: GCA_004026745.1. Taxonomy (NCBI): domain Eukaryota; kingdom Metazoa; phylum Chordata; class Mammalia; order Pilosa; family Myrmecophagidae; genus Myrmecophaga; species Myrmecophaga tridactyla. The sequence continues at coordinate 9,831 of PVIY010036300.1, forward strand.
GGAGTCCAGGAACAAGCCTAGGCAGGAGGCAGAGGGGAGGCCATCCCAGAACGGCCAAACCCATGGCCCTCTGCCCCTATCTCCATTAGCAGCCAGGTCTCAGCTGCAGGGGCTGCCTCCAGGTGCCCAGCCAACCCACTCGGGTCGCCGCTGCCCATCCCCCACTCACCAGGCAGGCTCTGGCTGCAGAAGAGGAGGGCAGCCAGGAGGGGCTACGGGCAAGCCTGGAGCTGTCAGTCTGTATTATGGCAGCGGCCTTCAGATAATTGCATCAACTTTAAAGTGATCAAAACAGTATTGTGCAGCCCGCATCACAGCCGGCCAGCTGCAAGGATGGACAGGGCCTTGGGATCTGGTTACGATACCCCTCCCCCAGCCTCCTCCTTCTCTCCCTGCCCTTCTCTGCTCTCACCACCACCCCCTCCCCCACCACCCCCGAAGCAGAGCATTGGACTGCAAAGACTGTGAGACCGGGGGACATTCTTCACTCACCCACCCCCACCCATCCCTACCCACACACGCACACACAGAGCAGAGGACAAAAGAAACTTACTGGGGAGGGGCACAGGAAGGCTGAAGGCTTCCACCGCCACGTGTCTAGGGCTGCTCCCTTACCCCACCCTGGAAAGGAGCTACTGATGCGGGCTCCCTTGCCCCCACCCACATCACAGCCCCTTGAGATGCCCAATGGCCTCTGATGAGGACACCTTCCACCTGTTAGAGCCATAGCCTCCTCCAGCTGTGCGTGCAGATACAGGCTCAGAGAGGCGAAGGGACTGGCTCAGGCCACACATTGCCAGGGAAGGGGCCTGGGGTGGCGTATGCCCCAGAAAGAAGATAGGGTTTTTAGCCCCGCCTCCAGGTCTCCCCTCCGCAGGCAGCTCCCACTCACTGTCCAGCCGCTGCTCACCCTACACCCCCAGGTTCTGCTTATGCCCCCCACCACCACCCTTACCACCACCATAAGGAGGGAGCACCGGGCTGAAAGAGACGGCGGGCGCGGTGGCGTGGGGATCCGTGCGGAAGGTGCCCCCCGGGTGGCCCTGACAGCGCGTGCCCGTGCGCGTCTCCGTCCAGAGTGCAACTGCAACCAGATAGGCTCCGTGCACGACCGGTGCAACGAGACCGGCTTCTGCGAGTGCCGCGAGGGCGCGGCGGGGCCCAAGTGCGACGACTGCCTCCCAACCCACTACTGGCGCCAGGGCTGCTACCGTGAGTGCGCTCGGGCCGGGCCCGGCGGGCGGGGTCCTGGGCGGGGCCAAATGAAACCTAGGGCTTGATGGGCGCCGGGTGGGAACCGCCGAGAGAGCCCGTCTCTGGCGACTGGTCGGGAAGGGGGCGGGGGTCGGCTGGAGGCGAAAGCGTTTGCAGGGAGGGAGGGAGGGAGTCCTAGGAAATGATGGCCTGGAGGAGACCCGGAGAATGAGTCATCGTTAGCCCGAGGGAGAGGGTGGAAGGGTCTAAGCACATGGAACAGCATGTGCAAAGCTCTGGAGGCGAGAGAGCAGATGTTTCTGGAGAACTGCAACCAAGAGCAGGGGGCCGGAAGCGGGCAGAGCCGGGGTCAGGTCACGCCCAGTCGCTGTTACCATCCAAACAGGGGCGCTTCCTCCCGAAGGGCATCCTGCCCCTGCCACACCCCCTGGCCCGGTAGCGTCCTCAGGGGTTCGCTCGGACAGGGGAAGCGGGCCCGACCCCTCCTGCGGTAACGGCCCTCTTTGCCCCGCCCCGCAGCCAACGTGTGCGACGACGACCAGCTGCTGTGCCTGAACGGGGGCACCTGCGTGCAGAACCAGCGCTGCGCCTGTCCCCGCGGCTACACCGGCTTGCACTGCGAGCAGCCCCGCTGCGACCCCACGGACGACGACGGCGGCCTGGACTGCGACCGCGCGCCTGGGGCCGCCCCCCCTCCCGCCCTCCTGCTCGGTTGCCTTCTGCTGCTGAGGCTGGCCGCCTGCCTGGGCTGCTGAGCCCCGCCCGTAGGACCCTGGGCCGGGGAGGGCTCGTCCACACACGCCCGGCCGCGCCCGGGACCCGGCGGCCGGCGACCCCGGGGGTCCTGGGATCCGCGAGGGCTGGCGTCCGAGACCGGGCAGCGAGAAGGGTGCGGCCCGAGCTGCTTCCAGGTGCTACTCAGCAGAGTCCTTCCGCCCCTCCTCCCTCTCTCTTTAGTGGCACCTGCCCCTGCCCCGGCACTGCCCTCCCTCAGCAGCAGGGGGCAGTGTGGGGCCCTGGCCCCAGCGGCCTGCAATTTTGGTTTTAGTTTTTCTTTTATATTACCAACCCCTTTCTTTTCTTTTTTTTTTTTTCCGCTTTTTTCCCAGCCACCCCGGGTTCTGCCTCCCACCACACACACACACACACACACGCACGCACACGCACACTTGACTTTTGCACATACACCCTGCACCTGTCCCTGGCTCACCATCGGCCAGCGGACCCGGAACTCCAGTTGCCTACAACGTTAGTCGCTGACTTGATTCTTTTTTATATTCTTTCTTTATTTTCCTTTGCAACCGACCAGACCCAGGCCCCAGGTGAGGCCTGGTAATCAAGGAACTCCCTGTCTGGGGGGTGGGGTAGGAGGAAGGGTTGGGAGGGTGGGAAACTTTGTTTTGTAGAGAACTATTTTTGTTTGTATTAACTGTCCCCTACAAGGAGGGACCCCTGTGTGGGAGCACTGGTCACCACGGGGCAGTTGATGGTGTATAATCCAACAGAGTAAAGAGTCTACTCATTGCTGCCTCCGGGAGCTGTTTTCTTTCTGTGGACACTGGGCTGGTTTGGGGTTTAAAGAAAAACCCAAAAAATATCCTTAAATTATTTCACTCCCAGGGCCACTGCTTTCCCGGACCTTTCTACGGTTTTCTATGAGAACAGTTGCCCCCCACCCCCACCCCAGCACCCGTGGGCAGCAGACCACTGTCAGCCCTCGGCCAGGCATGGCCCTGTCGGTGACCCACTTGTTAGGGACGTCTCAAACTGGGAGGTTGTCTCCCTGCAAGACCACGCTCCCTAAATCATAGATCCAGATTTCATTGTCGCTTTTCCTCATCTATCCTGAAATGTAAAGTCATATCCAGGCAGGACATCAATTTTGTGGCTGCAGATGTCCAAGGGACATGACTCAAGGAGCATTCTAATAGAGGTTAAATCCGGTGCTCTGATTTAACTGGCACTCTGGTGCTCTGTCTCAGTGGCTGGGACAGGATGGGTGTGTCATCTCAGGCCTGCTGGACCCCTGGCCTTAATTTAATCAGCTAACACAGACCCATGCCGGGTGGTGGCTGACTACGAGTGCCCCACTGGCCAGAGATTCCAAGGTGGACACAGGCAGGCAGAGGTGGGCAATGCAAAGATCCATATCAGATCAACTTCTCTTCCCCTTTTCCTTCTGAATAGCAGGGAAGGAATAGACTGGAGGACCAGTTCAGTGGCTCTTGCCCTTGGGGGTCACACTTCTCTCCATTTGCCCATGAGATATTTTGGATCACCCTCCCCACCTGTTGACTTAGCAGCAGCCTCTGCAAGACTTCCAGCCCCACAGTCTCATACCCCGTTGCTAATCACTCCTACAGCTCTCACCTGCGGTTACCTCTGGCCCTGGCACCTGCCAGCTGCAGCCACTCTTTCCAGGGTGGAAGTAAACACCTGGGTCCCTCCCTCAAGCCCCCAAAGCAAAGCTAAAACAGAGTTGAACAAAACTTGGCCTTGGGTGTAATAAGAGTTTACAAAGCAGAAAAGCAGGGGGAGCCCCAGCTGGATGTTAATATGACACAGCATCTCAAGTTTAAGCACCAGCCACTACTGGCCTCCTCTGTCAACCTCCAGGCCCGCCACTGGGTTGCAGCCCCAAAGGAAGGGCCTTTGATCAGGTCCCTCGTGGCTTGCCCAGTCTCCATCCTCACCTTCTTTCCCTGCTAACAGAACCCCGCTTAGAGGGGCCCAAAGTGCCCAGCTAAAAGGAAACACATCTCTGCGGCTTTTTTTTTGGCACAGTGAGGCTCCAGGAATCGAACCTGGGTCTCCGGCATGGCGGGCCAGAATTCTGCCACTGAGCCACCGTGGCCTCCCCACCTGGGACTTCTTATGGAGAGGGTTGGCCATATGACATGCTTCTGGCCAGTGAGATGTAAGCTGGTGTGATGGGCAGAGCTTCCAGAAAGTTCCTCAAAAATCTCCCCTCCTCCCACTCCTTGTAAAGTCTCAGTTGGCCAAGTACTGGGCCCTGGATTTTTTCTCTTGCCCCTCCCCCTGGTCTGCTGTCCGGGGCGGGGGTGGGGGATTGTGAGGGGGGGTAGGTGGGCAGCGAAGCTATCTGGCAATCCTGAGTATGAGTGAGCCCCGCTCAGGATGGTGGAGCCAAGAAGTAGAAGTTGCCTTTCTGAGGACATAGCAGAGCTGGGGGCACCAGCCCTGGTATTTCTTAATATGTGGGGAAAAATAAGCCTTGACATAATTAAAACACTGGAATTAGGATTTTCTGTTACATGCAGATTTACCAGTTCCTAAGTCATAGGCTTCCTCATAATTTCTGCTTCACACATGTGCGTGCGTGCACACACACACACACACACACACACACACACGGCCCCTCCTGTCCTCCCTGGCTCCTGGGGAGGGGCCCCTGTTAGAAGGCTTGAGGAGAGGCTGCATTGCCTCATGCTTCCCCCCCGCCATGTCACTCTTGAGGGGTCCCCGAAGGCTCCAGGCTCCTGAGAGCTCTTGGAGGCGAGGGGCAGTGGGGGGCTTCCCCTGTCCTCCCGGACCTCCCTTAGCAGGCCCAGGGCTTTGCCAGCTTCCCTGGGGCGAGGCTTTGTGCGGGTGACGGCCAGGGAGGTGGAGCATGTTGTAAATCAGAGTGGCAGCCCCAGTCCCTGAGGGCTTGGCCCAGGCCCTGACCTTGGCCAGGGGGTGGGGGAGGAAGGTTTCCAGGAGCCATTTGGAAAACTCTGACATCTTCCAGGCAGCAAGGAGAAGGAGAAAAGAAGGCTAGCAAGCCCAAAGTCACAGGGCAGCTTCTTCTTCAGCGGTGCTCCTGTGTGCAGAGATGTCATGCTCGACGCCTGGTGCTGACAGGCCAAGTGGAGAAAGTGTCCATTTCACAGCACCGATGAGAGTAGCGACGGCTGATTGGCTCAGGCCCTATGCATGCATTATTTCATTTAATCCTTGCCAACGCTGTTTTCTTTGTCTCTGCCCCATTGACGTTTGGGTCTGGATAATTCTTTGTTGTGGGGTATTGTCTTGTGCTTTACAGGATGTTTAATGCCCCTGGCCTCCGCCCTCTACCTTCCAGTAGCACCCCACCCCCAGTGTGACATCCGGAGGTGTCTCCAGACATTGTCAAATTGGGGGCAAAATCATCCCAAGTTAAGAAGCACTGTCCGAGGAGGAGAGTAGTGTCATCACCATTTTACAGAAGGAGAAATAGAGGCTTGGAAAGCAGAAGTTACTTGCCCGAGGTCACAGTTGCTGAGAAGCAGGGCAGGACTCAAACCCAAGGCTGAACCCAGAGGCCAGTTTTTAGCCCCCAGGCCAGGCAACCTCAGTGGGCTGAGGCAGGGCAGAGCTGGGCCTGCAACCTTGTCTGCTCCTGCCACCTCCCTCACCCCTGCTGGGCTCCAACTCCACACCCCTGCAGCAGGACTCCAGGCCCAGCACAGCAAGGTGCCCTGGGGAGCCAGGACTCATCCAAATGTCTTTGGCTGTCACTCCCACTGGCCCCTCCCGTCCGCGGCAGGCTCACCTCGCTCTCTGCCCCCATCCTGCCCCCTCTAAATAAGCAGGGCTGCTGCGTTGGCATTTTCTGCCTCCGCTGCCGTGCCTTACAGTTACGAGGCACTTATGGGCGCCTGGGGAGCAGCCGGCATCTCCTGGCAGGCCTAGGTGGGCAGGGCTAAGAGGGGCTGGCCCTGCTCTCTGCACCCCTGGCCCTGGCCCCCGCACTCCCTGAGCCAGCCTCCTCCTCTCCCTGAGACTCTGACTGCCAAGTTCCTTTCAACACAACTCAGGCCAGAAGAGTTACGGGAAAGGGACCAAAATCTTTATTTATTTTTCCTTTTTGAAACACAAATCACCACTGGAGGAAAGTTAGAAAACACAGAAAAGCAAAATAATAATCATTTTTAAAATTAAAACCGCCCACAGTCCTCCATCCAGAACTAATAACTATTAATATTCTCTGAATTTATTTCTAGTAATTTTCCATAAAATAAACCCCACACAGACGGTTTTTCCTCTGCATCTTTTAAGTCTCTGTGTTAAGCGTTGTGCTGAGGCTCTACGCCTCATCTCACAAGGTTCTTTCCGTGACCCTGAGAAGTAGGCTCTATTAATACATCTGTTTTACAGCTGAGAACACTGAGGTTTCAAAAGCATCCTGGCCAGGGAACTCAGCTCCAAGCCCCCCCCCCCAAATCAAAACTGAAAAAGAAATGTAAACTCTCATCCTTTCACTCTTTGCCCAAGCCTCTTGCCCTCTTCCCCACCTAGAGTTCCCCCTGCCCCCACCCCATCTGCGGTGGGCCTCTAGCATCGCCCTTGCATCATTGCCTTGCACACGCAACCCGTGGACACGACAGGGTCTGGCCAGGTCCCCAGAACCCCTGTGGCTGTGTTCCTGGTGGCACAGAAGACTCTGTGGTCCTGCAAGGGTAGGCCCGAGGCGGGAGGCCTGCAGGAAGCCGGGTGGGTTGACCTGCGGCCGACAGTGTTCCAGATGGCACCCGGCCAGAGGACGTTCCTTTGCTGACCAAGCAGGTGGCCCTGAGGACCTGGGCAGGAGCAGATGGCATGGGGCCCAGGATCCCAGGGGTTCCAGGAGCTGGTGCCTTGCAGCTGGCGCTGAGGGCAGCTGGGGCCTGTCCTATGCTAGCACTTTTTATAGCTGACCCAGTGCCCACATTTCTTCTCCTGAAGGGGAAGGTGGCTCCAAAGAGAAGGCAATTAAGGGCATAGGCTGTGGAATTTAACCACCTGGGTTTGAACCTGTCTCCACCACCTACTAGCTGTATGACCTTGGGCAAGTTACTCAGTTTCTGTGTGCCTCAGTTTCCTCATCTGTGAAATGGACACATTTAAAAATAGTACCCAACGAATGAATGGATAAACAGAATGTGGTATATACATAGCTACCCTCCCTCCTCCCTTCCTTCCTTCCTTCTGTCTTTCTGTCCTTCCTTCCTATCTCATTTAAAATAAACTTGAGTACCTTGATGTCTGGGACACAGTGAACCAGGCAGATGCAGTCCTTGCCCTCCCGTGCTCCCAGCAGGTTTGTGGGTCCGTCTCCCCACCACTAACTGCCTTACTCTCCAGGCAGGATTTGGGCTGTTTGGAATCTGCATAGAGGATACCCACTGTTTTGTGCCAATAGGAAGGAGCAGGAAGACTCCCAAGGCCCCTGTCCATGCCACTTCACCTCTTCTGACTCATCAGAGGATGAAAACCCTCTCTCCCTGCTCCTCCAAAACCCAGCCACCTCTTCCCCTTTTCCCTCCTGCCCATAGGGAGCTTAAGGATCGGGCAGATGGAGGCGCTCAGGATTGGAGAGATGGTGTGTTTATGGGGAAAGGGGCTGTAGGAAAAAAGATCCTCTGAGTGTCCTTTCTAACAGGCACATCTGTTCACGCCACCTGCCTTCAGTGCTTTCCAAGGTACAGAAAGGACACACCAACTCCTTGGCCTGGCCTGCTGCCATCTGGCCTCCGCCAATATCTCTAGCATCATTTTGTGTCCCTCATTCCCTCCAAAACCAAAAGAGGAACCCAAAAGAGGTCTGGTGCAGTGGATAACTATTACAAAGTTATTCATCAAGCCGTTGAATAAAATCTGTCCTGTCCTCGACCAAGCAATATCTTCATAATGAACTGGAAGGTTCCTATTTAGCGTCCTCGACCTCCTCCAAGTTGTGCCCGAATGCACAGACTCCAGCCGACCTCTCCTGGTGCCCCCCAGGCCCAGGCCCTGGGGTGTCCAGAAGGCTCTGACCAGGTATGCCCCTTAGCCCCAAGAACCCCTCACCCATGGCGGGGAGGATGCAGCTGGAAAAGGTCCAGGGAAGGTCTCTCTTTCCAAGGTCCAAGGGCAGTAGTGGACAGTTCTTGGACTCACCCTCTGGGTTGATGAGGTGGTAGAAACCATCTGGGGTTGGCCTCTGAGATCCCTTTTGAAAGATCAGCCACAAATTCCCTCAACCACAGGGAGGATATGGGGGCAAAGTCTGTGGGAACATGACACAGAGAAGTGGGGGCATTTGGGCCATCTCCAGCCAGCCAGCTGTCCCGTTCAGCCAGTTTATCAATGAGCATGGACTGGGGTGCCGGTCCTGGCTGGGCAACCCTGTGCCCATGGCTGGGGAGAAAAGGGAAGTGAGACTCAGGTGCCAAGCAGCTTCAGGGGCCCAGCAGCCTCGCTGTCCTCAGCCCCTTGAGAGTGAGTTCCCAGGAAAGGATGCTGGCATGGGCAGGCGGCGCCATGGGCCCATGGGCCCAATGCTGACCTTCTTTCTGGTCCAACGGCAAGAAGTTCTGGCCATGGAGACTACATGGACACACACCCCAGTGTCAACAGTTCTTTAGATTTTTCAAGAGAAACCAGAAATCTGGAGTTTAATGGAAATCTTGGAGTTTTCAAAGGTAACACCTAACTCACCTACGTTTAAAACTGTGCAGACCAATTCCTCAAGAAGTTAAACAGAGAATTACCATATGAACCAGCAATTCCACTCCTAGGTAAACACCTAAAAGTATCAAAAACAGTTATTCAAACAAAAACTTGTACTCCCATGTTCATAGCAGCATTATTCGCAACAGCCAAAAGGTAGAAACAACCCCAATGTTTATCAATGGACGCACGGTACAGCCCAACAATGGAATATTATTCTACATAAAAAGGAACGACAACAAAAAAGGAACGAAGAAACAAAACGTGCTACAAGTGATAACCTTGAAAGCATTACATTAACAGAAAGAAGCCAGACACAAAAGACTACACATTGCATGGTTCCATCTATTTGAAATGTCCCAGAATTGGCGAATCCATAGAGAGGACAGATCAGTGGGTGCTTAGGGCTGGGGAAGGGGAAATGGGGAGGGACCGGCTAAGGGCTGTGAGGTTTCCTTCTGGGGTGATGAAAATGTTTTGGAACCTGATGGAGGTGAGGGTTGAACATCATTGTGCATGTACTAATGCCACGGAACTGTATACTTTAAAACGGTTCATTGTATTTATGTGAATTAAAAAAAAAAAAAAGCAGACCAGATTAGCTGCATCTCCAGTTCCATTCAGCCAAAAGGTGCGGTTTCTGTGAGCTCACGTCCTTGGCACTAGGGACGTAGCAGGCAGGCCTTCCTCGGATGGCAGGCTGGCCTCACCCCTACTTCCCTCCCCCAGGCACCAGTCTGGGCACAGCAAATTGTCCTTCCTGGCTCCAGTCAGCTTGGGCCTCCTCACCCACTACTGTGTCCAGGGCTGAGGCAATGAATAGACATTTCCTGCCCTCAGGAGGTCCACTGTCTGGTGGGGAGGCTACCGCAGCCACAGGCAACTGTAATACAGGGTGCATGAGTGCTGGCTAGGGCGGGGCAGGCAGGGGAGGGCAGGGGAGGAAGGGCAGGGGAGGGGAGGGGAGGGCAGGGCAGTGAGGGCAGGGAGGGAGGGCAGGGGAGGGCGGGGCAGGAACAGACCCAGGAGACAAAGATGGGAAATGCTCTCTAACTGTGTGAAGGCTTCTATAAACGCAAAGCTTTATCAGTAATATCAGTAGGCAGACAATAGAGCGGGTAGGTGAGGCAGGAACCCAGAAGGTGAAAATAAGGAAAGAAGGAGGAAAGCAAGGAGGGTGGGAGAAGGAAAAGGGGAGGAAAATTACACCCCTGGTGCATCTGTTTATAGTGTGCCTGGAGCCCGCCCCTAGAACCCCCTGTCCACACCCCCACCCCCACCCCAGACCTAGGAGCTGGACTGAGGGACTCCCTGGTTTGGTCACCTTGCTCCTCCCATGAGTTCATACTTAGAAAGAGCTTCTAACAGAGAAATTAGAATTAGTGGCCTGTAGGGGGTGGAACCCCGCTGCTCATATCTTCGATTTTAACACCTTTCTCCACTAAAAGGAAACAGGGCTCCTTTGAGAAAAGGCTGATTTGAGAGCTGGGCAAAGAAAGTACAAGGTGAGCCTGGATCACCTTGTGCCACAAAGAGGCGCCCAAAGAATGAAGAGGACATGTGCAGAGGCCCATGGCCTTGATGGGACCCGCGTTGGCCAATTCGGGATCATTTGAATATCAGAAAGAATCGTGCTGGTAAAGGGTCACCACACTTCAGCCGGGAGAGGGCAGGGAGGAGCCCTTCTTCACAGAAGAGAGCCAGCCAACGGCTCTTAGAATGACACATTCAGGAAAGGACCCACTAGAGAGCCACTGCTGCACAGCCCCCAGTGTAGTCGTCGATTTCAGGCAGGATCATCAGTGGATACCAAAGACAGTGTGAGTAACAGGATTCTCACGTGGCCTCAAGTTTTCACCCCTCATATTAACGATTGATTATGAAGGGAAATCTGGCGGACACTCCCCGGACCAAGCGACCGACCTCGCCATCGTCAACACTGAGACAACTTGATGTTTTGTGCCTCCCGATGTGACGCAGCAGAGACGACGTAACACTCCCTCTGTGGCCTTCTCGCCAAAATATTTAGCCTGACTCTGATCAAAAGGAAACGATCAGATAAATAACTGACCCCTACTCTTTAAAAATGCCAATGTAATGAAAGGTCAAAAAAGGAGGGGGGCTTTTCTACACATAAGAAAACTGAAGAAACAGGACAACCCAATTCAGTGTGTAACCCTTGATTGGCTCCAGAATAAAAATCTTTATTAAAATACAGCAAAGACAGTTTAGTCCAATTGTGGAAATTTGAAGGTGAATGATATATTAGGTAAAATTATTATATAAAATTTAGATGCAATAATAGTTTTGTGGTTACGTTTTTTTTTTTTAAGTCTTTATTCTTTGGAGATACCTACTGAAGTTTTTAGGAGTGAAGTATCGTGATGTCACAACATGCTTTCAAATTGTTCAATGAAAATAAAAAATATAAGTAGAGAAATGAAGAGAGAAACAAAGAGAGAGGGCAGTGTGGCAAGATGTTAAGAAGTGATGAATCCAGGAAAAGAATATGTAGCTATTCTTTTATAGTTGTGTTATTTCAACTTTTCTTCACATATAAAAAATTCAGAATAGTTGGCTAAAACCAAAAAAGAGTAATAAGTAGAGCTAGAACACCTGGTTATATCTATGGGGGCTGGTGAGCAAACAGATAACTTCCTCAAACCATACATAAAAATAAGGTGCACGGGTGGTTCAGTGGTAGAATGCTTGCCTTCCATGCAGGAGACCCGGGTTCGATTCCTGGACCATGCACCCCCCAAAAAAAAATCCTTTTGGTAAAGACAAAATATGAAAAGCAAAGCAACACTTCAAAACTTTTAGGCTATTAATAATTCAATGACATTGAAATAAATATCTCCTATACAATTAAAGACACCAATAAAGTGAAATGAAAGGACAAGCCACAGAATGAGACAGATAGTGGAAATGCACGTAAAAGGGATTCATATCAGAAAATATAAGGAATTTTTAAAAATCAGAAAAACGAGCAAAGGAAATGAGCAGATGATGGTCAACAAGTCTAAGAGAAGATGCTCAGCTCAGTGGTGACCAATGAACTGCAAAAGGATTAAAAGCCTGACAACACCTAGTATTCACCAGCATGTAGAACAGTGAGCATTCCCAAACACCGACACTGGGAATATTAATCGGTCCAGCCACCGTGGAAAACCATGTGACATTAACAAGTGTGATGTGCCTATCCCTATGGATGGGCAGGTCCACTCCTAGCTGTATATCCGAGAGAAAAGCTAGCGCAAGGACACAGGAAGACGTGCACAGGAGTGTTCACCGAAGTGTTGAAATAATGGGAAAAAGGGAAAGAAACCAAATATCCACCAACAACATAAGCAGTGGTCCGAACTTGTGCTGGAAAGGAATTACAATCAATGAACCAGGGAGGGCAACGCAATCTCGGCACTTCTGACACTTTGGCCAGTATAATTCCTTGTTGTGGGGGCTTTTCCTGTGCAGCGTGGGATGTTTAGCAACATCCTGGGTCTCTACCCACTGAGGCCAATAATAACCCAAGATATGACAACCAAAACTGTCTCAAGATGTTGCCCAATGTCCCCCGGAGGTGGGGGCAGCAGAATTGCCCCCGAATGACAGCCACTGCAGTAGAGCTCCTTGTAGCGCCATGGATAAATCTTAAAAACACGATGTTGAGTGACAAGTCAAGTCACAGAAAGATAGATGTAGACTAACACTCTTCAGATGAAGCCTAAAACCACCCAAAACTGATGTTCTGGCTACACACACATTCTGTGACTCTCAGGCACACCTGGGAGTGATGCTGTAGTCTCAGGAGAGACTCAGGAGAGGGAGGAAAAGTGAATGGGATTGAGGAGGGGGCTTAGGGATGCCAACTGTATGTGTATTGCCTTATTTATTTGCTTAAAAAGTAAAAGATCTAGGGCGGGCCACGGTGGCTCAGTGGCAGAGTTCTCACCTGCCATGCCGGAGACCTGGGTTCGATTCCTGGTACCTGCCCATGGAAGCAAACAAACAAACAAACAAACAAACAAAAGCTCTAGCAAATGTTCTAAGAAATCATGATGGTGATGAGTAAACAACTATGTGAAGAAGTTGTGAGCCATTGACAGTGCACCAGGTGTGGGACGTCCATATTTTAAGAATATTTGTGTTTGTATGTTGTTTTGTTCTGTCAATAAAGAATATAAATATATATAAAGTAAAAGATCTAAAGTAAAGAAACATAAATGGTGGGTATAGGGTGCTCCTTATATTATTATTCTAATCTGAATGCCTGAAATAGCTCTTTAAAAAAAACCTCACCTGTAGGGCGGGAACACTGCACTGAGCCCTGTGCCGGTGACAGGCGGTAAAGATGACGCTGGCAGCCTGGTCCTGGCCCATAACGGTGGGGCACAGGGCGACACTAACACCATCTCCATCTTACCCACGAGGAAACCAGTTCAGAAAAGTTAGGCAACTTGCCCAGAGTCACAGAGTTGGAGTCAGAATAGGGGCTGGAACCCCTGCTGCCTGCCCCCAGAGCCAGGCACTCCAGTGCCACCCTGCTGGCCTCTGGTAACTTAGCCCCGACATTTATACACTGCTTTTTCCATGTGCATAAAAGCTCATATTCTCTCATGAGGCACACAATAAGCTGCTGTGTCTACTGCTGGCTTCAAGGGTGCTTGGATACCTTTATTTTGTTTCTTTCCCATACTGTTACCAGCAAGTCTTTGTTTCCTCCCCTGAAAAGTGAGGACAAGTGAGGGAACTGGCCGAGTCCTTGTGCCCTAAGGGACAGCAACCCACACAGAGCAGCAGCTCTCACGCTTTTCCACCAAGACCCACAGTAAAAGCATTTTCTAACATTGCCCATGACTGCCGAGCGCGTATATCTGCAAGAAAACTTACTATTCGCGCCTGCGAGGCTCTATTCTGCTCTGCTCTGTTCTCTGCCTGGGGTCATCAACGACGTTACTCGCAAGACCCGTTATTTGCGCGCAGAGCCGCTGTCTTTCCGCGCTGCGGCCACAGGGCGGCAGCACTGGTCGCTCCGATCACGGGGTCCGGACCGCTTGCGGGGCTGCGCTCCCTACTCCAGATGCTGGGGCCTTGGCGGGCGGCCCTGCTCCCGAGGGCCCCGGGTCGCTGGGGTCCCGGAGCCGTGGGTTGGGCGAGCTCGGCACCTACTGCCCCAGGAACTGGGTTCCGACCCCGGGGCGGGGAGGGACGCATATCCCCAAGATAGGGCCCGCTCCGCCGGCCGTGAAGAGACGGGGACTGCAGAGAGAGACGCGTCCCCTGGCCCAGGGCAGACGCCTCCCGAGCGCCCACTGTGCTCCCGGGCCAGGCCCGCAGGCGGGAGTCCCCGGCGCCGTGACCGGGTGGCACCGACTCTTCCTTGAGGACGGCCTTCCCGGATCCTGGGCATCCTGCCCCACCCCAGTGGGACATTCATGAGCTGGGATGAAAACCAACTAACACTGCGCCCATTCCGCAAGTCTTCAGGGTGGTGCCTGTTTTAAAAAGGATGACTAAAATAAAAACTATTTTTATTATAAAAGTGTTCTAGTTTGCTAGCTGCCGGAATGCAATATACCAGAAACGGAATGGCTTTTAAAAAGGGGAATTTAATAAGCTGCTAGTTTACAGTTTTAAGGCCAAGAAAATGTCCCAATTAAAACAAGTCTAGATGTGTGGCCAAGATGACAGCTTAGCAATGTGCACGTTTTAGTTCGTCCTCCAGAACAACTGCTAAATAACCAGAAACAGTACAGAACAGCTCCTGGGGCCACGTCAGTGATCAGACACACAGCGTACCCCAGTCTGGACCAGCTGGACCAGCTGCGAGCCCCCCCAGAACCGTGAGTTCCCCAAGCCACAGTGGCTGGTGCCCCTCCTCCACAGGCAGCTTTCCAGATGGGAAAGGAAGCAGATGTTACCAGCAGCAGGGGCTGAGCCCAACCAAACGCCAGTTGTGGAATTAATTAACAAATTCTGACTACTAAAAATAGGCCCCCAGCTCAGGTGAACCTGGTCAATGTGGAGGTTGCTGATTTTTGCCCTGGAGCCGAGGGGGCAGGGCTGATGGAAAAAGAAAAAAAAAAGGAAACAAGTTTTTGTGGCTGTGTTTCTACAAAGGCTTCACTGCCTCTGGATTCAGTGGCAGGACTTCTCAGGCTGCAACTGCCTCAGACATAGGCAGAAACAAGGTTGTTTGAGAGCTTGTCTGGAGCCTTTGCCTTCCCCAGGGGAGGGATGAAGCCCAACTCAGGTGGAATCCCTCCCTCAAGGAATTCAGACACCAGGGCTTGGTCATTTGAAGCCATTGAGACCAGCCTACAACCTCTCCTCTGTGTCCACTACGCCCCCAGCAGGGAGAGTCTGCCAAAGTTAAAGGTACCACATCATCTTATGCTGGTGGGACATGCAGGCAGACAAGCGCCACATATTGGGCAGGATACGAAAAACAGAGTCCAGAGACTTCACAGGAAAGTCTTTCAACCTGCTGGGTCTCACCCTCAGAGAAAACTGATGCAGGTGACTCTTTCCTCCTGATAGGAGGCCAGTTTGGTCTGGGAAAATCCGGCTGGGGTCTATAATACCTAAGTAGACCCTCCTAAGTGTGAGAGGAAAAAGGCGCCATACAAGCAGGGCAAGAAACAAGAAAACAAGAACTGAAAAATTCTCCTCTGTTAAACAAAACCTAAGCTAGAGGACCAGATAAAGCTGATCTGAATGTCAAAGAACAGATAGAAAACAGATTCATCCACCAAGAAAACCCTAGGTAAAAGAAGTGAAAGCAATCTCCAGAATAAACTAATTAACGTAATTAAATGCCTAGACGCAAGCAAAAAATAACAAATCACACCAGAAAAATTGAAGATATGGCCCAGTCAAAGGAACAAACCAACAATTCAAATGAGATAGAGGAGCAGAAACAATTAATTCAGAATAAACAAACAGATATGGAAAACCTCATCAAAAACAAAATCAGTGAATTGAGGGAGAATATGAAGAAGGCAAAGAATGAACAAAAAGAAGAAATTGAAAGTCTGAAAAAACAAATCACAGAACTTATGGGAATGAAAG
>PVIY010036301.1:0-25560 GCA_004026745.1 Myrmecophaga tridactyla
TTGCCCCACACCACCACCCCAAGTGCACCCCAACCCACTTTTCTTACACCCCTCCCAAGCTCAACCTCCCCCTCCCTGTTCCCTGCAGGCTATTATCAGCACCTAAAGGTTGCGGGCACTAATCTCCATACTCAGGCTACCACCACTACCACCACCCCCACTTATAGTGTCGCACAGCCTCACCCCACCTTCCCTGAGCTCGGCATATCTGTTTATGGCATTCCCAGGCCCAAGCATGTGTGTGAGCCTCCAATCACGTTATTCAGCTCTAAGAACTGCACATTACGGCAATCCTAGAACTGCACATTCACACAGCCCTCAGCCTCATTTCCCAGCTCTGAGAAAGTGCTGATCTGCACAGCTGGGTCACATCTGCCCCCAATCCAGAAAGACATAACACCGACCTGCTGCCACAGCTCTGTGCATGCACACAAAGGGTGCTGTGCCTTAGACCAGTGCACACCAGGGTTATGCCCCCCAGACCAGTGCATCTGCACAGCTACATCCTCTCTGGTTGCAGGTGTCCACATTCACAAACACCAGCATAACATCCCCAACCTGCACCCAACCTGACCTGAAACAAATCACCGTACTGAGTGCTCCACCCATGCCCTGCTCCCTGCTGTACAACCATCCTGCAAACACAAGTCCTTAGACTGAAAGAAATCAGGTCCCAAAGTAAATCAATCAAGATATCTACATGCCACAAAGACAGCAGAAAATAACTAAGCATATCACAATGCAGACAGATATACCCTGCCTAATGACCAAATTAAAATATCTGAGGAGACACAGACATTAGAACAACAATCAAAAATGTTCATACAACTCTTCTTAATAAAATAAGTAGGATAGCAAATGAAATAAAGGAGATCAAGACAACAGTAGAAGAGCACAAAGAGGAATTTGAAAGAATAAACAGAAAAATAGTGGAAGTCACGAGATTAAAGACTCTGTTGACCAAATAAAAATCATACTAGAGGCACACAACACCAGACTTGAAGAGACAGAAGAAAGAATAAGTGATATAGAGGACAGGATAATTGACTTTGAAGACTCAAAACAGCAAATGGCAAAAAAGGTGGAAAAAATTCAATGGGCTCTCAGGGAAATGATAGGCAAAACAAAGTGCACAAATAAAAGAATCATTTGTGTCCCAGAAGGAGAAGACAGGAGTAAAGGGCTAGGAAGAGTAGTTGAGGATATAATGGGAGAAAACTTCCCGTCCCTCATAAAGAACATAAATATACAAGTCAAAGAAACTTAAAGAACTTCAAACAGAATGAATCCAAATAGGACTTCCCCAAGGTACACACTAATCAGTCTGTCAAATGTTGAAGAGAAGCAGAAAATCCTGAAAGCAACAAGAGAAAAACAATCTACTACATATATGGGAAATCATATAAGACTGAGTTCAGACTACTCAACTAGAACCCTGGAGGTGAGAAGGCAGTGATATGATATATTCAAGATCCTGAAAGAGAAAGACTTCCAGCCAAGAATTCTGTACCCAGCCAAACTATCCTTCAAAATTGAGGGAGAAATTAAAGTTTTCATAGACAAGGAGTCCTGAAAGAATTTGTCAACAAGAGACTGGCCATACAAGAGATACTAATAGTTCTGCCAGCTGAAAACAAAAGACAGGAGAAGAAGGTTTGGAGGAGGGCACAGAATTGAAGTGTACCACTAAGGGTAATTTAAATAATACAAAAAGAAAGAGGGAAAAGAATATATAGATCTGACAAATAAAATAAAAAAGGTAAAATGGTGCAATCAAGAAATGCATTTTCAGTACTAACTTTGAATGTTAATGGACTAGACTTACCAATTAAATATACAGGTTGGCAGAATGGATTAAGAAACATAATCCAGTTATAATCCGCTTGCAAGAGACTCATCTTAGACTTAAGGATACAAATAGATTGATAGTGAAAGGATGGAAAAAAATTTTCCATGCAAGTTATAACCAAAAGAAAGCAGGAGTAGCTGTACTAATATAAACAAAATAGACTTTAAATGTAAAGACATCATAAGAGACAAAGAAGGACACTATATACTAATTAAAGGGTCAATTCACAAGAAAATATAGCAATCATAAATGCTTATGCTCCCAATCAAGGAGCTCCAAAGTACATGAGACAGACATTGGCAAAACTGAAGGGAGTGATACATGTTTCAACAATAATAGTAGGAGACTTCAATATACCACTCTCCTCTATAGATAGGACAACCAGACTGAAGACCAACAAAGAAATAGAGAAGTTAAATAACTTGATAAATGAATTAGACCAAACAGACATATAAGGTCATTGCACCCCCAAGCACAAGGCTATACTTTCTTCTCTAGTGCTCATGGAACATTCTCCAGGATAGATCATATGCTGGAGCACAAAACACCTCTTTATAAATTATTCAAAGCACTTTCTCTGATCACAATGGTATTGAAGCTGGATCTCAATAACTACCAAAGAATGAGAATGTTCGCAATTAACACATTCCTAAACAACCATGGGTCAAAGAAGAAATTGCTAGGGAAATCAGCAACTATCTGAAGATGAATGAAAATGAGAATGGAACTTATCAGAACTTATGGGATACAGCAAAGGCTGTGCTGAGAGGGAAATTTATTGCCTTAAATATAATTTAAATTATATTAAAAAACAAGAAAGAGGAAAAACCAAGGGCTTAACAGCAAACCTGTAGGAACTTGAGAAAGAACAGCGAACTAACCCCAAAGCAAATAGAAGAAGAGAAAAAACAAAGATTAAATCAAAGATAAATGAATTGGAGAACAAAAAAATAAAACAATAGAAAGAATCAATAAAGACAAAAGTTGCTTCTTTGAGAAAATCAATAAAATTGATGGGCCACCAGCAAGACTGACAAAGAAAAAAAGAGAGAGGATGTAAATAAACAAAATCAGAAATGAGAAGGGGTGGATTACCACAGACCCTTAAGAAATAAAAGAAATTATAAGAGGATACTATGAACAACTATATGCCAACAAACTAGACAACATGGATGAAATAGAAAAATTTCTGGAGACGCACAAACAAGCTACACTGACTCAAGAAGAAATAGAAGATCTCAACAAACCAATCACAAGTAAAGAGATTCAATCAGTCTTTAAAAATCATCCTACAAAGAACAGCTTAGGACCTGATGGCTTCACAGGGAAATTTTATCAAATATTCCAGAAAGAACTAACACCAATCCTGCTCAAACTTTTCCAAAAAATTGAGGAAAAAGGAACTCTACTTAACTCATTTTATGAAGCTAATATCATTTTAATACCAAAACCAGGTAAAGATGCTATAAGAAGGAAAAACTACAGGCCAATCTCCCTAATGAACATAGATACAAAAATTCTCAGTAAAATATTAGCAAATAAAATCCAACAACACATTAAAAGAATTAAATTCTATGACCAAGTGGGGTTCATACCAGGAATTCAAGGATGGTTTAACACAAGAAAATTAATTAATGTAATACTGCACATTAAAAAATCGAAAGGGAAAAATCTCATGATCATCTCAATTGATGCTGAAAAATCATTCGACAAAATTCAGCATCCTTTTCTGATAAAAACACTCCAAAAGATGGGGATCAGAGCTAACTCTCTCAATATGATAAAGGGAATATATGAAAAATTGATAGCCAGCATCGTACTCAAAGGAGGGAGACTGAAAGCCTTCCCCCTAAGATCAGGTGCAAGACAAGGTTGCCCACTGTCACCACTATCGTTCAACATTGTGCTAGAAGTTCTAGCTAGAGCAATCAGCCAGGACACAGAAATAAAAGGCATCCAAATTGGAAGGGAAGAAGTAAGACTCTCATTATTTGCACACTAATATGATACTATACTTGGAAGATACTAAGAAATCTACAACAATGTTATTTGAGCTAATAAACAAATTAAGCAAGGTGGCAGGATATAAAATTAATGTGCAAAAATCAGTAACACTTCTATACACAAGCAATGACCTAGCTGAGGAGTCAGTTAAGGAAAAAATTCCATTCAAAATAGCAACTAAAAGAATCAAATACTTAGGAATGAACTTAACTAGGGATGTAAAGGATTTGTACACAGAAAACTGCATAACATTGCTAAAAGAAATCAAAGGAGATCTAAATAGGTGGAAAGACATTCCCTGTTCATGGACAGGAAGGCTAAATGTAGTTAAGATGTCAATTCTCCCCAAACTGATCTACAGATTCAACACAGTACAATCAAAATCCCAACAACCTACTTTGAAGATTTGGAAAACTGACTACCAAATTCATATGAAACGGAAAGAGACCCCAAATAGCCAGAAGCATCCAAAAAAAAAGAAGAAGAAAGTGAGCGGATTAACACTCCCTAACTTTAAAACCTATTATAAAGCTGCAGTAGTCAAAACAGCATGATATTGGCACAAAGACAGAAGCATTGACCAGTGGAATCAAATTGAGAGTGCAGAAATAGACCACTAAATCTATGGTCAACTCATTTTGACAAGACCCCCAAATCCTCTGAACTGGGACAAAATAGCCTTTTCAATAATTGGGCATGGAAAAACTGGATATCAATAACCAAGAGAAATGAAAGAGGACCCCTATCATACACCCTAACCTAAATATAAGAACTAGCACTATAAAGTTTCTAGAAGAAAATGTAAGGAAACATCTTTAAGACCTAGTAATAGGAGGTAGCTTCCTAAACTTTACACCGAAGCCTCAAGCAACAAAATAAAAAATAGACAAATGGGAACTCCTTAAAATCAAATGCTTCTGGACTTCAAAAGACTTTGCAAAAAGGTGAAGAGGTAGCCATCTCAATGGGAGAAAGTATTTGGATATCACATATCAGAGAAAGGTTTGATTTCCTTAGACAAAGAAATCATACAATTCAACAAAAAAAGAACAAACAACCCAATTATAAAATGGGCTAAGATATGAATAGGCATCTTTCTGAAAAAAAATACAGATGGCTCAAAAGCACATGAAGAGATATTCATTCTCATTGGCTATAAGGGAAATGCAGATCGAGACTTCAATGAGATACCACCTCACACCTATAAGAATGGCTGCTATTAAACAAACAGAAAACTGTAGATGTTGAAGAGGATGTGGAGAAACTGGGACATTTATGCACTGCTGGTGGGAATGTATAATGGTGCAGCACTATGAAAGACTGTTTGGTGATTCCTTAGGAAACAATATCGAGTTGCCCTATGACCCAGCAATAGCACTATTTGGTATATACCCAGAAAAGGTGAAAGCAACAACACAAACACACATTTGCACACCAATGTTCATAGCAGCATTATTCACAATCACCAAAAGATGGAAACAAACCAAATACCCATCAACAGATGGGTGAATTAACAAAACGTGGTATATACAGATGGAATATTATGCAGCAGTAAGACAAAATGACATCCTGAAGCACATGACAAGATGGATGAGCCTTGAGGACACAATGCTGAGCAAAATTAGCCAGACACAAAGTCATACTGTATGACTCCACTTTTATGACCAGCATAAAGGTATAATCAGAGGCTTATAATACAGAATATTGAGGACTTAGATATACATAGAAGCTAGAGATGGGTGATCCATTAGCTAATGAAGTTGAACTCCAATGTAAGGGCATAGATAGGAGTGAAGGTGATTCTATAGTGGGTCTAGAAGTAATATTACAATATTGAACATGAGCAAGATTGAAAGGGGTTATATATACCTACATGTCACACTGACTCACACTAGAAATATGAATGCGTTATTGTAAGCATTATTTCAAAGATATGATTCTTGTATAAAGTGTTTAAGTCCACGGTACAGGGAGAAAACTGCTATTGCATGCTATGGGCTATGTTCAAAAGGAAACCATCAGCACTATCACAGCAACAGCAGAGGTAAATAATGGGGTGAGGGACAAGAGTTAAGAGGAGGTTTAGATCTCCTATTTGGTGAGGGTGTGTTTATTGGTTTTCTATCTCTTGGGAACAATGAAATTATCTAAAATTGAGAATGTTGATGGACTGTGGACTTTGGGCCATCTACCTGATGCCTGATGAACACAGGTGGCTGAAGGATGTATTGACAGAGAAGTAGAATGGCGAATGATGGTGTATACTTATGAATGAAGGTTGTGCTGCTACAAAAGGGAACAATATCATGAGGCAGGCAAGGATTTGAATGAACAAGGATGTGGGACATTTCGTGAGACAAAATAAGCCAGAAACAAAAACACAACATGCTATGGTCACCTTTAGAAAATGCATATAAGAAAACAGGGCCTGGATTGTAAGCTTTTAGAGCAGACACGTTAAGTCTGGAGTGGTGATTATTATTTCTGGATTTTGAGAGGCTGTTACACACACACACATATATATATATAACCTGATATTTATAGAGAAGAATGAAGCCAAACAGGTTGAGGTTTAAGTAATTCAGAACATAGGGGTAAGGAAGACAGTGTCTATATTTTAGAACCACACAAACTCTTTGAGACCAATGGAAGAAAGGTTTATTCGTCTCGAACTGAAATTTTCTGTATTGCATAATCTAATTCAATCTATTTGTATAGCTCATTTGAACAGCTGAAACACAGAAAGCACAGAATGAGAAAGAGGTCCTTTAATCCTGTATAGATTATTGTAATGTCTGGAAACATCCTAGAATATATTAACCAGATAATCAAAAAGTATTGGCAAAGTCCCTTGAGGGAGAGAAGAAAAGCTATGCAACCATTAAATCTTACCATCAGGGTGGGCCACAGTGTCTCAGCAGGCAAGAATGCTTGCTGGTCATGCCAGAGGACCTGGGTTCGATTCCCGGTGCCTGCCCATGTAAAAAAAATAAAAATAAATAAAAAATAAAAAAAAGATCAATAAAATTGACGAAACTTAAAAAAAAAAAAATCTGACCATCAGGGAATCCCCTGACACTGTCAAATTTTAGGGACACCAAAATCAATAGACCATGCCCTTGAGCATGAGGCTTACTCTTGTGAAGCTTATGTAGTTAGCATAGAAGCTTAGACTACCTATAGGCATGTCTAAGAGTTACTTCTGGAGAACCTCTGTTGTTGCTCAAATGTAGTCTCAGTTTCTCTAAGCCCACCTCTGCAAGTGAAATCGTTGCCCTACCTCCTATGTGGGACTGACGTCCAAGGGTGAAAGTTTCCCTGGCAACATGGGAGAAGACTCCCAGGGATGAATACAGACCTGGCACCGTGGGATCAACAATTCCATCCTGACCAAATAGGGGAAAAGAAGTGTAATTAATAAAGTATCACTGGCAGAGAGAGTTCAAATAGAGTCGAGTGGCTACTCTGGAGGCAAGTTTCAGGTAGACCTTGCTACCTATCATAACCTGCCAATCCCCAACCAGGACCATTCCAGCTAATCCTAAAGAACACCTAGGGCAATATATAAGATTCCACAAGGGTTCCAGGCACTAGAGTAACTTTCCAGAAACCTACAACCTCCAGATGGGTTCCTGGTCCAGATAAGTCCTGAAACCTAGCTGAGCCTCTCCAGGATGTCGGATTGTTCCATCTCCCTACCTCATAATAGTGACAGACTCTTCCAATATCAAAAATTTAGAATTGCCATAGCCCAGACAACCCCATTGAGAGGTATGGAAAGATCAAAGTTGATGGTGGAATTATACGTAGAGGATAGGACTTAACAAATGAACATAAATGCTGAATCATTAAATTGATAACTCTTTTAGTCTCCAATATTTTAAAGCAGCTAGAAGTAAAAACCTAAAATTGTGAAACTGTAACCCATGTCAAAGTCTAAAATATGTTCTACAACTAATTGTGGTGCTATGCCTGGAAATTTGTAGCTTTTCTGTATATATGTTATTGTTCACAAGAAAAGAAGGAAAAAAAGTCTATTGTGATGATAAAATGTATTTAAGCCCTCTAGCCTCCTATATTCTGGAGCAGCTAGAAGGAAAAATATGAGAGGATCATATGGTACCCATGACAAACTCTGGGATCTATCTTGTAACCACTTTTTGAAGAGTGCTCTGAAAACTATTGCTTTTTTTTTTTTCTTTGCTTTGTATATATGTTATATTATACAATAAAAAAAGTTTAAAAAAATAATCTATCTTGCCAAAATTCCATACATACATTTTCCAAGTCCCCAAGTATTGTCAGAAAGCCCTCTCTTGAACAATGGTAGCCAGCAGCAAGGTTTGGACCTCACCCACTAAAGCCTATGCTTTGTATTTGGAACTACTTACTGACAATTAAGTCTGTTCATCAAGGAAATGTTTTATTTTGTTTTTTTTTTTCTCACATTTTCTTCTTTTTATTTCTTAAACCAGTATTTTGAGAATCTCTTGTCTGGTGCAGTAGCTTTCAGCATATACTTCTCTACAACTGAATCTAATTCAGTTGGAGCAATTACAAAGTTTAAGACCATCAATCAAAAAAGATTTGCACAAAAGCAAGCATAAATTCCCAAATCAGCACAAAAGTAAAATCGTCAAGTGCAAAAAAGAGTGAAGAGCTAGAAAGAAGAGGAATTCTTACTCCACAAAGCTAATTCCAATCCCAGGGCAATCTTTTATTTTTCTTGTTGTATTAAAAAAAAAACAGCTTGTATTAAAGTCATGTTAATGATCTATCACAGTAAACAGATCCAGATGGAAAAACAGATAAAGGTTCTCCAATTCACACTAAAAATGGACAAAAAGCTTAAGTTTAATATTCACATACTATACAAATAAGTCTCCTAGGTACTTTTGCATTGTCCAGTTTAAAAATGTTCAATTTTTTAACATGTGGAAGATTCAGCCACATTGAACTGTTATTTGTAATAGGTCTTGCCCTCCTTCCGTCCTACAATACTCCACAGAGTTATGAGCAAAATTATTCTCCTTACAGTTAAAGAGTTTGGAAATTAAAACTATCAGAGGTAGATAAGTAAAGTCTCACTTTATGAAAACTTTCCAGATGTCTTTACATCTGCTTCTTTCCCTCAAGGCAAAGAAGAACCAATGTGAAAAAACCCAATATTTTAAATAATGATCTTGCTTTCTGGCAGTTTTTCCTGCATAAGGCAAAGTTCTGAGTCTGATGTTGCTTGCAGCTTTTCTGGTGGGCTGACATTCATGGACACATGTACCCTATAAGGATGCCAACATTTTAGTTTCTTCTAAGTTTAACAGTTACCACTGAATGTAAACTTATTTGTGCTGACATGGGAAATTGTAACAGGCAGAGAAATTTCAATTAAACAAACTATGCTCCTTTCCAAACAGTAAATGTCCCTAAGGCCAGATCCTCAGAGTCAGTCAAACATAAATGTCATTTCAATCATTCCAAATAGTTTGCTAATACATAAAAGAATCTGGAGTTGTCAACTTTCTTTTTAAACCACATGACCTATCAATAATAATCCCTCATACGTACTTAAACCAAGTCTCCAAGGATTTTTATCTACCCTATGTCACTCAACTCAAAGTTCAGATGTAGACAAATGTAACATTCTGTAGATTTTAGCAAAAGCACTTTCAAATCAAATAGCAACCAAGATGATAGAGTGAGCCGCCCGTGAACCCAGTGCCACACGACAAAATGAGAAAGCAAATGTGATTTACTAAGTAGAAAAGAAGAGAGAACTGCAGAGAAGCTCTAGCACACCTAGATAAATGGAGTGGGTTGACTCATACAAGACTGTCTTTAACTTCATATGAAATTTATCAGTGACTCTTAGGCACAAAAATAATAGTAATGAATATAGATTTATTTGATTTTAAAGCAAGAAAGAATTTTGGAAGTTATGTGGCCCAATGCTTCATTTTATTAAAAAGGAAAATGTGACCCAAAGGGGTGACATGAATTGCTCCAGGTTATACAATGAATAAAGGACAAAAGTGGAACTAGAACTCACATCTGTATACTTCTGATTTTTATGTTCTTTCTGTGATTCCATGTGCCCACTCACACAGCAAGTGTGTGTCTCTGAGTTCACCTAGTTCCTCCACTATGATATCTTGAAAGAGAAAGTCAAGAATTAAATTTCAGGTATTTAGGAAAAGGAAAATAACTGTAAACATACTCTGGATTTCTGGGTATTTTAATGAATTTCAGTACAATATTTAGGGAATTTTGCTAGTTAATACCCTTTAGCATTTGTTTATAAAATGTATTCCAAAGATTAAAAAAAATATATTCCTCCTGATTCTTATATTTATACAAGAATTTTTCCACAGGTACAAAATATATTGTTTTAAATGACGCCTATCTACAAATTAGAATCATTAGGAAAACTTACCAGGTTATAATTTTATTCTTTTAACTCACTTATGTTATCTACAAAACTTGGATCTTTGTCCAAAGGTTTCCCCCTTCCAAACTGTAATAAGTTCCCTAAATGAATATCACATTGGAACAAAATCCTAAAACTAAAGTCTCATTTCATTCTTCAGAGTTTTTCTAAAATGTTAATAAACTATGACTTATGATATGGATAAGTTAAAATAAGGACTGTTAGCTATAGAAACCTACAGTGGTTCTGAGTGAGGGCCCTCTCTTAAAGCAGAATATCTTCTTTATTGGAGAGTAGGAAGAACTTACCACAAGTAATTGTTTATAATATTGAGACTGGACCCAATGTTGACCAGACTTCTGTAATTTTTTCTTTATTTAAGCTTGTATTAAAAACTTCAAGTGAAATATAATTTCTAACTCCAACAGGAAGTGTTTGGCTTTGCAATATGTATTAGACTTACAAATCACATTCAATAGTTGAGCTTCTAGGTACATTATGTAAAATTCATTTTGCTAGAAAACTTGCAATAGTTGTTCCAGCACAATGAATCAAATGCAAATTCTCCTGGTGAGACTACATATGTGAATTTTAGAGACATTATATTTTCCCTGGGGTGCATTTAATATAGATTTTGAGGCCTAGAATTTGCAGTGTCTTCCATTATAATGGGAGATGAGACATGACTATTTTTTATTTTTTACTACTGTGTAAAATAGTTTACTGAGCTCTATGTAAACACACAGTATCTTTTTGACAGCACATTTTGTTTTTACTGATAATGTATTTTGCAAACAAAGCCTTTAAGGATAATAGTTTCTCCAGACTGAGAATGGAAAGCAGGTTTTATGTTTGATTTGAAAGTGGCTACAATTAAACGTCAGCAGGCATCATCAATATCTGATGATTTCTCATCAGTTCCCCACAAGGTCATTTTGATCAAAAATACTAGTTTAAAGCTTACCCCAAAGTAGGTTATTATTACTTTCTGTTTGCATGCTAAAATAGATTCTAAAATAGCCCAATTGCAGAGATGCCTAGTCTTGACAGAGAAGGAAACAATCATGGTTATTAACTGAATTCCTACACGAAAATAGTGGGAAAGATTCCACTATTCCATTCCATTTAGGAAAGATTCTAAAGAACAAATTTGGATGACTGTCAAAATGCAGTATTATATTACACCACTTGACAAAAAATAAAAGATTTTATTTCCAATTTTTGGTTTTACATGTTCTCCTGGACATTTTGGGCCTGATATATGAAATATGAAATTACTCATGGTGACAGTGATTTTGAGAAACTGAAGGTATTAATTTATTTTGTAAATGCTTTACAATATTGTATATTTTTAAAAAAACAGACTCCATTAAAATATGTTCTTTCAGCAAAAATCTTGCTATTTCAATTGGAAAAGCATAAAGATCTAATGAGCATTTTCTCTTATATGTTCAAGAATCTTTAAAATAAGAAGGAATTTCACAAATGGAAAGGGTAAACAAGGAGAGGGGAACAAAAGTGAAACTCAAGAGAATCCATTCACCCACCTTATGCTAAGTTTTCATTAAGTGAATAATTCATGGGAACAAGGGCTTGATATTTGTCAAATTTTCATTGAGTATCAGTTAATTGGATGAAATACAATTTTAATAAAGAGCTGCTTTATTAGTATTTTGAGCACTAAGTCTTTATGTTGAATTATATTGACTGACCAAATATTGACCAAGACCCTACAATGTGCAAAAAATAACTGTGATAGATGATATAACTGGATATTCATTTATTAAGGAAATTGTCGTAAAAACAGGAATAGGTAAGTTGAACACAGAGTTCAAATTGTAACCATAATTTATCGCTTATGATTCTTACTAGGCTATTGGATAAAACCCACAAAAAAAAAACTAAATATCTGTTAACTTGTAGATTCCAGTGATGAAGTGCAAAGAATATTTTGTTTTAGATCTCTTTGAGAAATTACTATATTGTCCAATGATGTCAGTTATTTAAAATACAGTGATTTTTCAAGATAATTTGCATTTTATGTATTAAATTTAAAAGTGCTTGCAGTGGAATAGATGTCTCTGAATTCTGTGTGGCTCTAGCCTGAGAATGCCAAGCCATAGCCTAGCAAACATGTGAATGGCCAGTGAAATTCGACGTACAGTATTCTAGCTTATCAAATGGGTAAAAATCATCTAGAATTACAGAAACTGAGAATCTTGGAGAAAATCAATAGTATTCTCAAAAATGGCCTTCTCTAGAATCTTAATTTATGATAAATTCAGGGTCTGTGGAAGTTCCAAATAGATGGCAAATATTTGTATAAAATATATACAAAATATTTTTTTTTGTTTCAGGAAAATTTTTTGGAATATTGTCTCACTCTATTCTACTCTGGACCACGTTATATTGGGTAGAGTTACAATATTGGAAATAATAATTATGCCAAATCTTAGCCACAAATCAATGAGACAGATGAGGCACAGTTTCAGTGTGGGTTATCAGAGAAAAATGTGTCTCATCACATATTCAAATTTAGAAAAATCTGTTGGGTGCCTATAATGTGTTAAGCTTTGGTTCATATTCTAAAGAGGGTATAAAAATAAAAAAGAAAAGTTTTGATCTGGAGAAACATCTAGTTTAGTGGGAGAGATATGCCCAACAGTTAAGGGAACTATGCACTATGAAACAGAGGCACCAACTACCAGTATCAAAAGAGGTTGGTCTTATTGGGTAGATGGAATACTAGTGGCCATTGAGAAGGAGGAGTAAGGGATCGGTATGTATAAGTTTTTTCTTTTTTCTTTTTTATTTCATTTTCTGGATGATGCAAATATTAAAAAAAAATGATCATGGCGATAAATACACAACCATGTAAGGATATTGTGAGCCATCTATCTTACACAATGCATGGAATGTTTGTATGTTAAGAATGTTTTGCATGTTTATATACTGTTTTATCAATAAATTTTTTTAAGAGGTTGGTCCTTGATAGGATTTTGACATCTTGAGATGAGTTGTTACAGAAGTTAGTAGAAAATTAACTTAAATGTGGGGGAAACAGGGACAAAAACTGCATCCAGAATGAGGCCGACTCCTAGAAACAGGTACAAATCCAGAGCACATCCTGGATGGTAAGTGAAGGCAATGATAAAACTGACAAAGACAGAAACAGTGATGGTATTTATGGTGAACCAGATCACCCACAAAATCTTTTTAAAGATTTTACAGAGAAAATAAAGAAAAGGGTCCAGCCAATTCCGATATTCTTTACAGGAAATGTCTGCTGGAAAGGAATAGGTTATGGCCAGTCACACGGGTGGTGTACATGTTCTTTTTCCTGAAAACCTAATGCTCTGAGGGCAGAGCTGAGAATGGATAAAGATAAAAACTAGGAACAAATTATCCCCACTTGGAGGAAGTGAAGAAGCTTCAAGAAGAATGTATTATTTTAACAAGACTCAATTTAGACAGTTTTCAGGCAGGTAGTAATTTTGAAAAGGACATGTAACCATCAATAAAAATCAGGTGGGTACAAAATCTTTCCTTCGCTTCCAGCAGAGAGGTGCCAGCCACGTGACCTGCAGACAAGAAAGCAGACCAGAGAAGAGTCTGAGGATGCTTCAAAGAGGCATCAGCTGTGCGCCAGGAAGCCAAGCAAGTGGCATGAATTGGGGGTCCACAAAAGTGACAGGTGGTGAAGCAACCAGTGTGGCTGAGAGATTGCTTATTATAAACAAATGAGAAAATTAAATGAACAAATAAATGTGAGTGTGTGTGTGTGTGTGTGCTGAAGATAAAGGAAACAGATTTTTCACTGCCAGAGAGGACACTCACAAATTTAGAGAGAAGGATAGAAAGAATCCTCAGGTAGCAGATTGAAATAACAGACATCAGAATGAGCTCTTTAGTGTATATATAGAGAAATAAACACAGATGTGTTTATGCAAGTTGACAAATATGTGTACATGGATTCCACCTGGCTCTGTTTGCTGAGATGTTCTTGAAACAACATCCCAACAATGATGAACACATGGAATACCTCCATCCCAGTTTCTGCATATTGTCATGCATGAAAAAGGAACCTAAATTCTTAGGAAAATGGCTGATTCCAGGCTGGGAACAAAAAGATCTGCTTGGGACATTTTACTGTGCCAGACAGTAAGAAAATCCTTAAAGAGGGATGGAGATGTTTCAGAAGGACACAGGAAAACTTCTTGAAGGGGATGACACTAGCCAATTCTAGGACTCTTTACATCTAAATATACAATAAGAGTAATGGATTACCATTCCATTGAACAAAATAGGAATCCATGAATCTATGCTAATATAAATAAATGAATAAATAAAATAAATTGTAAGCTTTCCCTTACAATACAGTGATAACTAATAAATGAGGACAGAATTTTTTTTTTTAATCAACCATTTGGCTACCATTATAGACTGGTGACTGATGCAATAGAAGTTATCAGTGGATGCTAAAGAAGGCTGGAGATTAGACAGGTAACTGAACAGTAGTGTAATGTCAGAATTTCTCCCCACAGAAAACTAATTAACTATAAAGGGGTACTGGACATGAATGGTACACTCCAACCTAACCAGGTCATCAAAGTTAACATCACCACTGGTAGGATGACTCAACATTATGTGCTTCCAATGTGCAGAATTGAGAAGAGTACAGCATCATTTCTGCTGCATTTCTTCCAAGAAAGCATAGCCTGAAAATGATTAAGAGAAAACACCGTTTAGACACAAGTAGAGTGCAAAACATTCAGATTCTTTAAGATAAAGTTATGAGAGACAGAGAAAGACTGAGGAACTGTTAAAGATTGAACAAAACTGAAGAGACATGACAACTCAATGCAACATGGGTTTCCGGATAGGATCCTGGAGTACAAAGGAAAAGCCACATTGTTGGGACAATTGGTGAAATTTAAGTGGTGTCTACTGATTGAGTGGTGATATTTTATTATTGTTAATATCTAGATTTTGAGGGTATGAAGACAATATAAGTGAATGACTTATTTGGGAGGGATAAACACCAGAATATTTGGGGGCGATGGGGCTTCCCAGCTGCAGGTTGCTCTCATATGGCTTAGAAAAAGATTGATGACAGTGGGTAAATGCATATAGAGAAGAAGGCTGACAGAACATGTAGGAAGGGATAACTATATACTATTCTTGCAACTTTTCTATTGGGCTTGAAATAATTTCAGATAAAGTTTTAAAACTAAATATGACTTTTTATTACTATCACTCAATTTGATTTTTATGTTGAGCCAAGTTTCGCTGAGAAGGCAGAAAATTAATCACCATGAAATCTAGGTTGTCCCTTTCCCAGGGACATGGCTAAGAAGTAACAGCGGACCAGAAAGCTACCAGGATACCACAGAATGTGGGGGTGGGGAAGGGTTAGCCTTCTTAGTCCTTGAGTCGTCTCACCAAGATTATATTAACTGAGTAGTGCATTACCCCCTCCTGGCTCTCTCTTCTGCCTCCACACTTACTGCTTCTGTGAGCACCCTCCTTCCAGTTTGCACAGGCTGCTTAGCTCCTGTGGTGATTTTCCCCACTTCAGTAGACTCAGTGGATAAATAATCTCTTTTCCACTTTCAAGCTATGACAGAGGAACTACGTGAGTTAGAGCATAGTTCAGCCCTTTTCTCTCCAGGTTCTGCTCCAGTTCAACATGGACTCTTTCCATAAATGTTAGGTTCACCTTAGAGGTAGCTGGAGCAAACTCTTGAATGGTTTCAGACATTTGAAGAGACATTTTCTCTTCTATTTTCAGCCCTGAAATAATTCCTCCCCCAAGATAATGAACATAAAGCCAAATATCAGCTTACACAAGGCAGGAATGTGCAAAATACATGTGGAGAAAGTCAGGATTGTTTAACATATTTGCATTAGAGTTTGCTAGGTGATGCTGATTCTGAGACCATGCTTTGAGAACCATTGGCCTAACCTAACATCTTCCCCAGAAATCAATTTCTTGCCTTTATTGTTAAATTACAGAATATTCTTGGATTATGGAGACTGACAGATCTAGACTCAAATCCTGGCACAGGTTCTTACCAGTTGTGTCAACCTAAGCAAGTTGAATTTTAATAATCTATTTCTTTTGCTAGATTGAACAACATATAATTCTGTGATATATATACTACTATCTTCCTAAGAAATTGGCTATAAATGCCCCACTGAGTAAATGAGCTAAAATGATCTATTATTTCTCATAGTTCTATTATAACGACATAACTTTCTTACCTCATGATATTCCAAGATTAGAAATGCAATAAAAGAAATCACCTTACTAATACACAGATCAAAGTAATCAATGAAACATGTATTAGGCAGAAAGTCCATAATCTCACTAAGCAACAAACTTTGTGAAGTCTGTGCTGAGCAGGGTTGTGGTCTGTTCAAATGTCTAACCGCAGCAGTTCACACAGAATCACCTTCACTATTACAAGTGGGTGTGCTGAGTTCCCGCTGCAAACAATTTGACCAGGCTGCAGGCTCTGGACGCTCATCACAGCAGACACCAGATTGCTTGGCGGCTTCCTGTAAAGGAATGTTTCCAAGAACTAATAAAGGCTTTTGTGAATTACAAGTTTACAACCAGATCTCCCTTCTTAAAATAAAAAAAGCAAGAGACACTGGAAATAATTGATCTAATAAATAATCAATCAAAACTAAATTAAAAATTATGATGCATGCCTCAGAGTTTTCTAAAAAAATTAAGAATTCCCAGCGAATAATCTCTAACACAGGGCATGAAAATATGAAGATGGCCTTTTGGAAAGCTAATCTAAATAGTAGCACTTCAAAGATACACAAACATACATATGTGCAAGACTCAAAAATTATAAGAGGAATTTATCATTCATTGAAAGAATCCGTAAACACACACACACATATATATATATCCATTAATCAATGACTAGAGTTTAACTACCCTAAGCCTAAATTCAACCACAGAAGAAGGCTGAGAAGAATAAAATTTAAAAAAAAAAAGTGAGAAAGAAGAAAGAAAGAAGTTTGACAAAACGGATGGCAAGAAAGGGTGAAAAGAGAAAGAGAAGATAATAAACAGAGTTTGCGAAAGAAGGAGAGAATTTAAATCTATACAAAGAATGACTCCAGCTGAATTTGGAAAAAAAAATGAGCCAGGATAGCATAGCTAATTAGAATTAATTTTACATAAGGCATTGTGGACAATTAGGGTTTGTCCATAGTCACACATTTTAAAAAGAAATACCAACTTCACAAGTAATAGAAATAGACGTAACATACTCCTAAAACATTATATATCTTTAAACAGGAGCTGACATAATATATAAGATGTAACTGAACATATAACATATAAATCCGGAGAACTTTCCAAAATGGGCACAGTTATATTATTTACACTGAAAGAGCAAACACAAGTCTCTTCACCGTGCAAACCTGTCTTTCCTGCCCCAGCCTTAGTTCTTCCTCTGATCCTGTTTATCATCTCCATAAATGGTGTTCACTTTAAAGTTAATGAGGCTGGAAAGAAATCATGCAGCTAGCTTTGAGAGTAAAAAGGTAGGAAGGTTCAGATTAATCCATCATGAAGATCAGCAGCATTCTGCCCTAGCTTTTTTGCACCATTCATTCTTGTATATAGAAAAATATCTTTAGTATATTTTCCACAAATTAAGTTGGCTCACTCCCAGCACACACTTGTTCCTCTAAGTACATTAAAAATACTTGAAATCATATGCTTTTATAGAGTAATTTAAACATTTTACTTGTGGAAGTGGCTTCTCTACTGAGCTCATTTTACTAGCAAAAATGCAAAATGATAATAATAATAATAATATTGTACGTTAAGGTTACCCTTGAGGATTTAACTTTAAAAGAGTCTTTATAAATTAGCAATTACTCAAAGAAAAGTTGTAAATGGAGGAGAAAAATAAGATATGGTACATGAAGTTGCAGCATAGCTGAAACCCCGTGTGGTTGATCTATCTGCTCTAGTTGTTATACAATTGGGTGCATACTTGATTCAATGCAGTAGAGTATAAGATAGTGTATGTATAACTGCTTAATAGTGGTTCTTATAACATTGGTAGGTTTTAAATAATTAAGATAATATCAAATAATTGCATAGCCCAAAATTATCCATTCTCTCATTTACATCATCTCATTTAACTCAACCCAGTAAAATATGGTAGACAGAGACGTAGTTGTATTCCAGTTTTATAAGCAGGGAGACCAAGATTTAGTGTAGTCAAGTACCTCGACATAGGAGCCTGGCAGGTGTAAGAAGTGAGTCTATGTCTCCCAATTTTGATTCTAGAATGTTATACTTTGCACAACTTAAGGTGCCTTATGTTGTATTTATTTTTAGCTAATGTCTATAAAGGGTTTAAATGTGCCTGGTGCTCTAAATTTATTAACTCATGTAATGTTCTGTTTTGATAATAACATAGAGTACAAAGAAATCAATAAAAATAGAAGTGTTTGGTTAGGACCTGATTTGGAGCATCCGTAAATAACATACTGGGCACATTACACATTTTTCATGGCAGGAGAACCACTGGGAATTTTATGCATATGAAAACAACAATATCATATCAGTACTTTGGAGACATCTGCTTCTGGCCATGAGGAGGTAAGAAGATTTAGAATTACTGTTTGTGGTGGTTTGAAGCTGTATATAGTTATATTTAGTACATTCCTGTGGGTGAGAGTCCATTGTAAATACAACCTTTTGATGGGGTTACTTCAGTTAAGGTATATATGGCACACCCCAATCAGGATGGGTCCTTATCTTATTACTGGAGTCCTTCATAAATGGAATGAATTCAGACATGAGAGAGAGAAAGCCATAGGAAGCAAGAGGCTTGATGTTAACAGTACCTGGAAGAGAAGACAGAGTCCAGGAGATGCTGCCATGTGCCTTTCCATATGACAGAGGAGCCAAGGATCTCTGTCAGCCAGCTCCAGAATGCTACCATCTTCAGGAAGAAGTATCTCTTTTATGATGCCCTAATTCAGACTTTTTCCCAGCCTCAAACTATAAACAAATAAATTCCCATTGTTCAAGTCAACCCATTTCATAGTATTTGCTTAAGTGGCCCAGGAATCCAATACCCCCTCCCATAATAAATAACTAGAACACTAGAAAAAATAGGGAAAACTATTGCCACACATTGGACAACAATAGCACCAGGCTATGGACATAAGGAAAGGGAAATAAACAAGGCAAGCCCTACTATCACTTAGGCTTTCTGCTTCATGGTTCTGGAGTATAGACCAGGAATGGGGAAATGAAATAGAGCTCAGCATTTTCACTAAGTTGAGAAGAAGAAGATTCGAATTTAGAGAGACCAAGCTGGCTAAAATTTGTAGTATGGTTTCCTGGTCAGGTTCATGTGTCAACTTGGCCAAGTGGTGGCACTCGTTTGTCTGATTGGCAAGTGCTGGCCTATCTATTGCTGTGAGGACATTTTATAAAATTAAATCATGATCATGTCAGCTACATTCACAGATGATTCCATTTGTAATCAGCCAAGGGGAGTGTCTTCTTTAATGAGTAATGCTTAATCTAATCACTGGAAGCCCTTTAAGGAGGATTCAGAAGAGAGAGGCTCTCTTCCTGCTTTGGCCAGCGAACCTCTCCTGTGGAATTCATCCAGACCCTCCATCGGAATCATCACCTTCACAGCCTGCCCTACGGATTTTGGACACTATGTTCCCGCAGTTACATGAGACACTTTTATAAATTTTATATTTATGAATATTTCCTGTTGATTCTGTTTCTCTAGAGAACCCTAACTAATACATATGGTATTCTTGAGAGGCAGGATTTATACAGAGAAATAATTTCAATGATCTGTATACAAATTCCCTTGAATTTTTTTTGAAGACCAATCATGCATATGGTTAAAAAAAGAAAAAAGCCCAGGAGCCCTGGCAAGAACAACTTCCAGGGAAAAAGTAATAACCAGGAAGCTATATGACAAACAAGTCCTACAGCTTATATAGAACTTGGAATCATTAGAGTTCACACAAGACAAAGTGGTAAGAACTCAGTGATTACTTGGGGCATTCAATAGAGTCCTTAGAAATTAGAAAAAAATAGCCCTGGAATAAAGGCTACTCTAGGTCATGCTTATAATAGCTTTAAAAACTAACTTTAAAAATATTAATAGCAAATCCCTGCCAACAATGTTCAACACTTTTAAAGGAATACAACAAAATGAAAGACTTAAAATAAAATCCATTATGACTAGAGTTCAAAAAAAAATTACTAGACATACAGAGAAGCAGGAAAATGTGACCCTACTTTAAAGAAAAAAAGTCAGTCAACAGAACCAGGCCCAAAAATAACAGATGATGGAATAGGCAAAGTCATAAAAGCAACAATTAGACATATGCCTTGTCTGATCAAAAACATAAAGGAAGGTCTGGCCGAAATGAGAACAGAAATGAAAGATATAACAAACAAGAAACAAGTGCAACTTCTAGACATTAAAAAAAAACACAATATATGAACTGAAAATTTTACCAAATGAGATTAGCAGCAAATTACATATCACACACACACACACAAAAAGAAGATTAGTGAACTTGAAGACACAGCAATAGAAACTATCCAAAATAAAGCACAGAGAAAAAAGTAATTGAAAATAAATATGAATAGAGCTTTAGTGAACTGTGGGATGATACCACAGTGTCTAACATAGGTGTAATTGAAGAATCAAAAGAAGACAGAAGGAAGAGTCAGAAAAAATATTTTTTAATATAATGGCTAATCTTTTTCCAAATTCAATTAAAAAAAAATATGAGGCCACTGACACAAAGAGTTCAACAAACTACAAAAGAATATACAGAAAGAAAACCACAACAAAGCATACCATAATCAAATTTCTGAAAACAATACAAAGAGAACATCAAGACAGCCAGTGAAAGATTGCATGTTACCTGCAGGGGAGCAAAGACAACAATGGACACAGAAGCATTGTGAGCCAAATGACAATAGAACGATATGTTAAAATGCTAAAAGGAAAATGATGTCAACCTAGAATTCCAAGTCCTGAAAAAAATATGTTCCAAAACTGAGAACAGATTTTTAAGACAAATAAAAGATGAGAGGCTTTTTGCTAGCACACCCACGTTACAAGAAATATTAAAGGAAATTCAACAGGCAGAAGGAAAATGACAGACAGAAACCTGGATCTCCACAAAGGAATTAAAAGTGCTGGTAATTACTAATATGTAGGTAAATATAAAAGACATTTTTTTCTCATCTTTTAATTTCTTTAAAATTGAATATTTAAAACACAAATGAAAATAATGTGTTGCAGACTTAGAACATATATGGAAGCAAAATGTATGTCAGCAATAGCACAACAAACTGAAGGGGACAGATGAAAGTATAGAGTTACAAGTTTCATACTTTATATGTGAATTGGTATCGCATTATTTGAAAGTGGACTGTGATAGTTTAGAAGACATGAACTGCATACCCTAGAATAACCACTAAGAAAAAACTGCAACTCATAAGCCAGTACTTAGTGAAAATAAAATAAAATACTAAAATTGCTAAATTAATCAATATGGAACTAATTCTAACCTATGATATTGATTTCAACATCCAAATTATTTTGTTGTTGTTGTTTCCATGGTTGACTTTTACCTTTACATGGTCAATTTTCATTTAAAATCTTCTTTTACATTCTTTTATACTAGAAATATAGCATAAAAATATGCTATATAGTATATAAATACTACATAGTTATTCATGTTATTATTTGCTTAAAATATATTCCCTAATGAGACTGATGGCAAGGACTATACCATTTTCCTTAACCACTGTATTACCAGTACCTAGGAGAATACTGAATTACACAGGTTCTTATGAAATATATGTGATTCTGTTATATAAATCTTAATATCTATTAATCATTTTAAATAGAGACAATCATAACTTTTTAATAATTTGACTGTGATCTCAGTAAACTACTGCATTGAAATAATAAAAAGCTTGAAAGAGAAGAAGAAACTGTTTCAAAGTTGAAATACTAACAATATCTAATAATTACATTAATATCTTTTAAAAGTGTTAAAATGCAGCAAAAATTTACAGAAGGACTTAAAATTTTCTGTAGTACAATATTAAAGTTATACATTTACCTTAATTGCACAATTAACAATTAATGACATGATAAAAACATGTACCAACCAATAGTGCTTGAGCCATGTCTGCCATTTAATTAAGAATTATTCAATTGTGCTGTAGCACTACTACATAATGCTGGTAATATTATGCATGAGGGGACATGCTCTGGCATGAGAATAGAAATGTCAATGCATATCTGCTACTTTTTAAATCTGATACTTATCTTAAAAGGTACAAAAAGTATACAAAGGTAGTAAAAGAATCTGTATTTCAGGTCCACAAAAGATAGTCTTCAAAGGTAAAAATTTGTTATGCAATACATTTGAATATGTGCTTTTTGCATTACCCTTTAAAATGTGAAAATGTGTTATATAAAACAGAACATTGAGTTAAATATTTTCAGAACCCTTGAAGCACTGGCACCTTGGTTTTCAAAAGAACGGTTTAGAAACCACTGATCTATTCCCATTCTTCATAGATAAGAATGTTAAACAATAATGTAAAATAATTCGCCAAGTCCAAAGCAGAGTTAGCGCTAATATAGGTCTCCTGATCTCCATTTTCCCCCACTGTATCGTAATTCTTCATGGAACAGATTTCCTAATGTGTTTCAACAATTAAATGAATTATTGTGAATCTAGGTATTTCAATTTTCTGTTGGTGAATAACTTTTAAATCTCAGTGTATTTTGTTAGCCATTGCATTGCACTGAGCATCAACAAAGGAAACAGTAAATAGACAAAAAATGAACAATAGATAGATCTCGTTGGGCAATGCTAATTAACTGGAGATAGAATTCTTTACTTAAAAATTGACTACAAGCTTGTATAGTTAACTTAAGAAGAGTAATGAATACAAGCTGTTGCCCTGCCTGAAGGTTCTCTTTGGAGAAGAGAATGTTTTTACAATATACATATCAAATAAATCCAGCACCTCAGAGATAGGGCCTTTGCTGCATCAAGTGTGGTATAACTAAGTTTTTACTGATAAGATGATGTTTGAACTGAGTCTTAATGAGTGAATAAGCATTTGCTGGACACAAAAAGGTAATGAAAAGAGAAAATATTCTCTGGAAAAGGAAAAACCCACCAAAGTTCCAAGTTATGGAAGTGGTGGGTTAGAGGGAGAAGGACTCATGAAAGAGTCTCTGAAGACTCATGCAATGGGTCCAAATGAAAGGTGATCAGTGGTGAACAGCGAGAGCACAAGAGGAGAAGCAGATCTGGACATGTTTGGTCTGAGGTTCTTGTACCCGTCCATACGTGTTTTCTTGGCTGAACTGAAGATTTTGATTTGGGAATTCTTAGCAAGTTGATGGTTGTGGTAAGTAGATAACTAAGATAACTCCCAATGATCCCCAATTTCTACAATTTCACATCCTTATGCAATCTTTTCCCCTTGAGTATGAGCTGAACCTAGTGATTTGCTCATAATAAAATACGGCAAAGACAATGGGCTGTTACTTCCATGATTAGCTTTTAAAATCATAACTGCCATTTTGCCAGCAGATTCCCTCTCATCTTGACCTTGATGAAGCAAGCTGTAACGTTGGAGTGGCCCACATTGCATGAACTGAGAGCATTTTCCAGCCAATGGCCCATGAGAAAATAAGATCTTCCATCCAACAACCCTTGAAGAACTGAATCCTGCCAGGAACCATGTCTATGAGCTTAGAAACAGATCCTTCCCAGCCAAGTCATCAGATAAGACCCCAGCCCAAGAGATTGGGAAACAGAAGATCCAGCTAAACTGTGTCCATCTTTATGTCCCTCAAAATCTGTAGGATGATAAACGTGTCATTTTAAGCTGCTAAGTTTTGGGGTAATTTATTGCACAGTAATAATAACCAATAACCATGGCCTTTTGCATACTATCCCCAGACACAATGACATAAATAAATCTGCAAAGAAAATGCTTTTTTTTCTGATCAATTTTATTTGTCTGCCTGAAGTAGTTAAAATATTACATGAATATATATATATATATTTAAA
Organism: Myrmecophaga tridactyla; assembly: GCA_004026745.1. Classification (NCBI taxonomy): domain Eukaryota; kingdom Metazoa; phylum Chordata; class Mammalia; order Pilosa; family Myrmecophagidae; genus Myrmecophaga; species Myrmecophaga tridactyla. Next base: position 24,423 of record PVIY010036301.1, read on the forward strand.
ATTATACATTTGGGGTCAGATACTCCTGGAAATTTTAATTTCTCCAGAAACAAAACAAAACATATTTCAATATTACTAGCTGTTTTTTTTTTTAATGAGCTATAAATCCTGAGAAAAAGCTCTGAATTGAACACCTGAGTGAAATCAGGATTTCCCCACTAATGCTAGCAGCTTAAGAAATGACACAAACCAAGAAATTATAGATGTGTGTGATACATATTTGATTATCTGCTAAATGGTTCTGTAGTTAAAGGAAACTAAAATGAAAATCCAAATCATCTAAAGATATAAGACTTCATGGATGAATAAATTCTGTACCAAGATTGGGTTATTATCAAGAATTTGCCATATTTTTATAAATAGCAAAATAAATTTAGGGCACAAACTTTTTAGAAGAGTGTACAAAAGCATGATTCGCAATCCCTGTGGTGAGGCCCGGACTCCCTTGAGCATCATATCATTTATGTCTCTTTGAATATACCTAGCCATAAAGCATAACCTCACCAGCTTTGCAGAAATGTCTTTTGAGCTTTCACAAATTCAGATTCCTCATCCCTGGACCCCTGAGATTGTGATTCAGAGACTGCGAAGGACTCTAGAAATGCTTGTTCCACACTTCTCATGCAATTCTGGGCACAGACAGTTTAAAGATCACAGATAACTGTTCAGGATTTTGAATGCAACTCTTTCTGCTTCAGGAACTGAGGTGTGAGTGCTGAATGGAACAGACACCACAGGAGATGTGAGATGAATCCATGTATGCAAATATTCACATAATTTCTCTTTGAGCTAATTCCATGACTCTTGAACACTCTCAGCAAATCATGGGCATATAAAAGTTGTCAGAGTGTGGGAAAGATGTCAGGAAGGAAAAATGAACATTGGATAAAACTCTTCTCATTCATTCTAATTAATGGATGCTCATTATCTCACCTCAAACCTTTTTTTTTTAAACTTTTTTATTAATTAAAAAACTTAACAAAAGAACATTAATATATCATTCCATTCTACATATACAATCAGTAATTCTTAATATTATCACATAGTTGCATATTCATCATTTCTTAGAACATTTGCATCGATTTAGAAAAAGAAATAAAAAGACATCAGAAAAAGAAATAAAACGATAATAGAGAAA
>PVIY010036302.1:0-25561 GCA_004026745.1 Myrmecophaga tridactyla
TCCCCCACACCCCCACCCAAGTGCAGCCCAACCCACCTCTCCTGTACCCCTCCCAAGCACTACCTCCCCCTCCCTATTCCCTGCAGGTTGTTGCCAGTGCATAAAGGCTGCGGGCACTAACAACCATGCAGAGGCTACACCCACCCCCCTACCCATAGTGTCACACAGCCTCGCCCCGCCAAACCTGAGCTCTGCATATCACTTTATGGCACTCATAGGCCCATGCATGCACACAGGCCCCCAATCATGTCATTCAGCTCGGGGAACCTCACTTTATAGTAGTCCCAAAACTGTGCATGTGCAGGGCCCTCAGTCACACTTCTCAGCTCTCAGAAAGTTCTGACCTGCACAACTGGGTCACATCGTCCCCAATTCATGAAGGCATAATGCTGACCTGCTGCCACAGCTCTACGTATGCACAAAAAGGGCCCCATGCCTTAGACCAGCACACACTAGGGTTATACCCCGCAAACCAATGCACGCACACAGCTACATCCTCCCTGGCTGCTGGGCGCCCACGTTCACAAGCATCAGCATAACATCCCCAACCTGCGCCTATACCTGCACTGAAACAAATCACTGCACTGAGTCCCCCATCTCCTGCCCTGCTCCCTGCTGGACAACCATCCTGCAAACACAAGGCCTTAGACTACTGAAAGAAATCAACTCCCAAAGTAAATCAGTCAAGATATTTAGATGACATGAAGATAGCAGAAGATCACTAAGCATGTCACAATGCAGACACATATAGCCCTGCCTAATGACCAAATAAAAACACCAGAGAAGACACAGACGTTACAACAACTAATCAAAGATGTTCATACAATTCTATTTAATAAAATAAGTGGGATAACAAATGACATAGAGGAGATCAAGAAGACAGTAGAAGAGCATAAAGAGGAATTTGAAAGAATAAATAGAAAAATAGCGGATATCACAGAGATTAAAGATTCTATTGACCAAATAAAAAACATACCAGAGGCACACAACACCAGATTTAAAGAGACAGAAGAAACAATAAGTGATATAGAGGACAGGATAACTGATATTGAAGATTCAAAACAGGAAATGGCAAAAAAAGATGGAAAATTTTGAATGGGATCTCAGGGAAATGATGGACAAAGCAAAGCAAGCAAATATAATAATCATTGGTGTCCCTGAAGGAAAAGAGAGGAGTAAAGGACTAGGAAGAGTAGTTGAGGATATAATGGGGGAAAACTTCCCAACCCTCATAAAGGACATAAGTATACAAGTCAAAGAAGCCCAACGAACTCCAAACAGAATAAATCCAGATAGGCCTTCCCTAAGACACATACTATTCAGTCTGTCAAATGTTTAAGAGAGCAGAAAATCCTGAAAGCAGCAAGAGATAAACAATCTACTACATGCAAGGGGAATCAAATAAAACTGAGTTCAGACTACTCAACTAGCACCCTGGAGGTGAGAAGGCAGTGGTATGATATATTCAAGATCCTGAAAGAGAAAGACTTTCAGCCAACAATTCTGTACCCAGCCAAATTGTTCTTCAAAATTGAGGGAGAGATTAAAATTTTCACAGACAAAGAAGTCCTGAAAGAATGTGTCAACAAGAGACTGGCCCGACAAGAAATACTAAAAGGAGATCTGCCAGCTGAAAAATAAAGACAGGAGAGGAAGATCTGGAGGAGAGCACAGAACTGAAGAGTACCACTAAGCGTAATTTAAATAATATGAACAGAAAGAGGGAAAAGAACATATAGATCTGACAAATAAAATAAAAAACATAAGATGGTAGAATCAAGAAACGCCTTTTTGTAGTTACTTTGAATGTTAACAGGCTAAACTTACCAATTAAAAGATACAGATTGACAAAATGGATTAAGAAACATAATCCAGCTATATGCTGCTTACAAGAGACTCAATTTACACACAAGGATACAAATAGATTGAAAGTGAAAAGATCGAAAACGATGTTCCTTGCAAGTTGTGACCAAAAGAAAGCAGGAGTAGCTACATTACTATAGACAAAATAGACTTGAAATGTAAAGACAATATAAGAGACAAAGAAGGACACTATATACTAATTAAAGGGTCAATTCACCAAGAAGATATAACAATCATGAATGTTTATGCTCCCAATCAAGGAGCTCCAAAGCACATGAGACAGACATTGGCAAAACTGAAGGGAGTGATAGATGTTTCAACAATAATAGTCAGAGACTTCAATTCACCCCTCTCCTCTATAGGTAGAACAATAAGACAGAAGATCAACAAGGAAATAGAGAAGTTAAATAACTTGATAAATGAATTAGACCTAATAGACAAATATAGGTCATTGCACCAAAAAGCACAAGGATGTACATTCTTCTCCAGTGTTCATGGAACATTCTCCAGAATAGATCATATGCTGGAGCACAAAACAGGTCTTTATAAGTTTAAAAGCATTAAAATTATTCAAAGCACTTTCTCTGATCACAATGGGATGAAGCTGGATCTCAAAGACTACCAAAAGAACAAGAACATTCACAAATATATGGAGATTAAATAACACACTCTTAAACAACCAGTGGGTAAAAGAAGAAATTCCTAAGATATCAGAAACTATCTGGAGATGAATGAAAATGAGAATACAACTTATCAGAACTTATGGGATGTGCAAAGGCTGTGCAGAGAGGGAAATGCCTATATGAAAAAACAGTAAAGAGCAAAAATCAAGGCCTTAACAGCACACCTGTGGGAACTTAAGAAAGAACAGCAAACTAACCGCAAAGCAAAGAGAAGAAGAGAAATAACAAAAATTAAAGCAGAGATAAAAGAATGGGAGAACAGAACAATAACAGAAAGAATCAATAAAACCAAAAGTTGCTTCTTTGAGAAAATCAATAAAATTGATGGACCATTAGCAAGACTGACAAAGAAAAAAATAGAGTATGTAAATAAGCAAAATCAAAATTGAGAAGGGGTGCATTACCACAGACCATGAAAAAATAAAAGAAATTATAAGAGGACACTATGGACAACTATATGCCAACAAACTACACAACTTAGATGAAATGGAAAAATTCCTAGAGACATACAAACAAGCTACACTGACTCAGGAAGAACTAGAACATCTCAACACACCAATCACAAGTAAAGAGATTCAATCAGTCATCAAAAATCTTCCTACAAAGAAAAGCCCACGGTCAGATGGCTTCACAGGGGAATATTATGAAACATTCCAGAAAGAACTAATACCAATCCTGCTCAAACTTTTCTAAAAAATTGAGGTAAAAGTAACTCTACCTAACTCATTTTATGAAGCTGATATCATTTTAATACCAAAATGGGTAAAGATGTTATAAGAAAGGAAAACTATAGGTCAATCTCCCTAATGAATATAGATACAAAAATTCTCAATAAAATATTAGCAAATCGAATCCAACAGCACATTGAAAGAATTATACATCATGACCAAGTGGGGTTTATGCCAGGAATGCAAGGATACTTCAATATAAAATCAATTAATTTAATACAGCACATTAACAAATCACAAGGGAAAAATCACATGATCATCTCGATTGATGCTGAAAAAGCATTCGAAAAAATTCAGCATTCTTTTCTGATAAAAACACTCCAAAGGTTAACTACCTCAATATGATAAAGGAAATATTTATAAAAAAAAAAGAAAAAAAACAAAAACAAAAACAAAACGACAGCCAGCATTATACTCAATGGAGAAAACGGAAAAGTTTTCCTCTAAGATCAGGAACAAGACAAGGATGCCCACTGTCACCACTATTATTCAACATTGTGCTAGAAGTTCTAGCTAGAGCAATCAGGCAGGACAAAGAAATAAAAGGCATTCAAACTGGAAAGGAAGAAGTAAAACTCTCATTATTTGCAAATGATATGATACTATACTTGGAAGATCCTGAGAAATCTACAGTAAAGTTACTTGACCTAATAAACAAATTCAGCAAGATGGCAGGATATAAAATTGATGTGCAAAAATCAGTAACATTTTTATACATAAGCAATGAGCTAGATGAGGAGTCAGTTTAGGAAAAAATTCCATTCAAAATAGCAACTAAAAGAATCAAATATTTAGGAATGAACTTAACTGGGGATGGAAAGGACATGTACACAGAAAACTACGTAACATTGCTAAAAAAATTAAAGGAGATCTAAATAGGTGGAAAGACATTCCCTGATCATGGATAAGAAGGCTAAATATAGTTAAGATGTCAATTCTCCCCAAATTGATCTACAGATTTGACACAGTACCAATCAAAATTCCAACAAACTACTCTGAACATTTGGAAAAGCTAACTACCAAATTCATCTGGAAGGGAAAGAGAACCCGAACAGTAAAAACATCCTAAAAAGCAAGAACGAAGTGGGAGGATAACACTCCCTGACTTTATAACTTATTATAAAGCCACAGTGGTCAAAACAGCATGGGACTGAAAAAAAAATCAGCATGGTACTGGCACAAAGATAGAATCATTGACCAATGGAATTGAATCGAGAGTGCAAAAATAGTCCACCAAATCTATGGTCAACTGATTTTTGACAAGGCCCCCAAATCCTCTGAACTGGGACAAAGTAGTCTTTTCAATAAATTGGCATGGAAGAACCGGATATGAATAGCTGAAAGAATGAAAGAGGACCCCTACTTATACCTATACAGAAATAAACTCAAAGTGGATCAAACACCTAGATATAAGACCTAGCACCATAAAGCTTCTAGAAGAAAATGCAGGGAAACATTGTCAAGACCCAGTAATAGGAGGTAGCTTCCTAAACTTTATACCCAAAGCACAAGTAACAAAAGAAAAAACAGATAAATGGGAACTCCTCAAAATCAAATGCTTCTGCACTTCAAAAGACTTTGTCAAAAAGGTGAAGAGGCAGCCAACTCAATGGGAGAAAATATTTGGAAATCATATATCAGACAAAGGTTTGATTTCCTGTATATACAAAGAAATCATACAATTCAACAACAAAAGAACAAACAACCCCATTATAAAATGGGCTAAAGATCTGAATAGCAGATGCTCTTTATGAAGAGCAAATGCAGATGGCTCAAAAGCACATGAAGAGATGTTCATTTTCATTGGCTATAAGGGAAATGCAGATCAAGAGTACAATGAGATACCACTTCACACCTATAAGAATGGCTGCTATTAAACAAACAGGAAACTATAAATGTTGCAGAGGATGTGGAGAAACAGGGACATTTATGTACTGCTGGTGGGAATGTATAATGGTGCAGTCACTATGGAAGACTGTTTGATGGTTCCTTAGGAAACTGAATATTGAATTGGCCTATGACACAGCAATAGCACTACTTGGTATATATCCAGAAGAGCTGAAAGCAACAACACAAACAGACATTTGCACACCGATGTTCATAGCAACGTTACTCACAATCACCAAAAGATGGAAACAAACTAAATGCCCATTGACAGATGAGTGGATCAAAAAATGTGGTATATACATATGATTGAATATTATGCAACAGTAAGACAAAATGACATCCAGAGGCACATGGAAAGATGGATGAGCCTTGAGGACCTAATCCTGGGTGTGGTAGTTAGAGTCAGTTGTCAAGTTGGCCAGGTGAAGGTACCTAGTTCTGTTGCTGTGGACATGAGCCAATGGTGTGTGAACCTCATCTGTTGCTAATTACATCTGCAGTAGGTTAGGAGGCGTGCCTGCTGCAATGAATCATGTTTGACTTAATTGGCTGGTGCTTAAATGAGAGAGCACAAGGTAGCACAGGCCAAGCAGCTCAGCATACCTCATCTCAGCACTCGCAGCTCAGCCCAGGCCTTTGGCAATGCAGAAAGGAATCACCGTGGGGAAAGTTTTGGTACCCAGAGGCCTGGAGATAATGCCAGCAGAGATTACCCTGAGCCTTCCCACGTGAGAAAGAACCTCAGATGAAAGCTGCCATTCCTCTGAAGAACCAACAAAATGAATCCCCTTTTATTAAAAGCCAATTCGTCTCTGGTATGTTGCATTCCGGCAGCTAGCAAACTAGAACACTGGGTGAAATTAGCCAGACACAAAAGGATAGATACTGTGTGATTCCACTTTTATGACCAGCATAAAGGTATACTCAGAGGCTTACAATATAGAATATAGGGGACTTAGAGATACATAGAAGCTAGAGATGGGTGAACCGTTAGCTAATGAGGTTGAACTCCAATGCAAGGGAATAGATAGGAGTGAAGGTGATTCTCTAGTGTGTCTGTAGGTGGTATTACCACATTGAAGATGAACAAGATTGAAAGGGGTTGTATGGACCTACACGTCCCACTAATTAACGCTAGAAATATGAATTAGTTCTTGCAAGAATTACTTCAAAGATATGATCCTTGCATAAAGAGTGTTTAAGTGCAGGGTACAGGGGGAAAACTACTATTGCATGCTATGAGCTATGTTCAAAAGGAAACCATCAGCACTACCACAGCAACAGCAGAGGTAAATAATGGGGAGAGGGACAAGAGTTAAGAGGAGGTTTAGATTTCCTATTTGGCCAGGGAGTGTTTATTGGTTTTCTTTCTCTTGGGGAACAATGAAATTATCTAAAATTGAGAATGTTGATAGGCTGTGGACTTTGAGCCTTCTACATGTTGCCCAATGAATGCAGGTGGCTGAAGGATGCACTGATGGAGAAGTAGATTGGCAAACAATGGTGTATAATTATGAACAAAGGTTGTGCTGCTACAAAAAGGAACAATGTGGTGAGGTATGCAACTATGCGAATGAACACGTGGGACATCTGGTGAGACAAAATAAGCCAAAAACGAAAGACCAAGAATGATATAATCACCTTCAGAAAATGCTTATAAGAAAAGAGGGGCCTAGATTGTAAGCTTTTAGAGCAGACACATTAAGTCCGGAGTGGTGATTATTATTTCTGGATTTTGAGAGGCTGTTTTACATATAACTTGAGATTTAGAGATAAGAACGAAGCCGAACAGGTTGGGGTTAAAGTAATTCCAAACATAGGGGTAATGAAGACAGTGTCTATATTTTAGAACCACACATACTCTTTGAGATCAATGGAAGAAAGGTTTATTTGATCTGGAACTGAAATTTTCTGTAGGGCATAATCTAATTCAACCTATCTGTATAGCTCATTTGAACAACTGAAACACAGGGAGCAGAGAATAAGAAAGAAGTCCTTTAATCTTGTATAGATTATTGTAATGCTTGGAAATATCCTAGAGTATATTAAGCAGATAACCAAAAAGTATTGGCAAAGTCCCAGGAGGGAAGGGTGAAAGAATATGGAACTATTAAACTTAACCATCAGGGAATCCCATGATACTGTGGCAAACTTTTAGGGATACCCAAATCAATAGGCTATGCCCTCAATCATGAGGCTTACTCTTGTAAATGTTATGTAGGTAGCAGAGAAGCTTAGACTACCAATAGGCATACCTAAGAGTTACTTTTGGAGAACTTTGTTGTTACTCAGACGTGGCTTCAGTCTCTCTAAGCCTAATTTTGCAAGTGAAATCATTTCTCTCCCCCGCTACGTGGGACATGACATCCAGGGGTGAAAATCTTTCTGATGACATGGGAGATGACTCCCAGGGGTGAATCCAGACCTGGCAACTGTGGGATCAACAATTCCATCCTGGCCAAAAGGGGGAAAAGAAGTGTAATTAATAAAGTATCAGTGGTAGAGTGAGTTCAAATAGAGTCGAGAGGCTACTCTGCAGGTTGCTCTTATGTAAGCTTCATCTAGACCTTGCTACTTATCATAACCTGCCAACCCCCAACCAAGACCATTCCAGCCAATTCTAAAGAACACCCAGGGCAATATACAAGATTCCACAAGGGTTCCATGCACTAGAGTAACTTTCCAGAAACCAACAACCTCCAGATGGGTCCCCGGTCCAGATAAGTCCTAAAACCTAACCCATTCTCTCCAGAACATCAGATAGTTCCATCTCCCTACCCCATATTAGTGACAGACCCTTCCAATATCAAAAATTTAGAGTTGCCATGGCCCAAACAACCCTAAAGAGAGGGATGGAAAGATCAAAGGTGATGGTGGAGTTGTACAGTGAAGATAGGATTTAACAAATGAATATGAATGCTGAATCATTAAATTGATATCTTTTAGTCTCTAGTATTTTAGAGCAGCTAAAGTAAAAACCTAAAATTGTGAAATTCTAACCCATGTCAAACTCTGAAATATATTCTACATCTAATTGTAGTGCTGTGCTTTGAAATTTATACCTTTTTTGTATATATGTTATTGTTCACAAAAAAAGAAGGAAAAAAGTTGATTGTGATGATAAAAAAAATATTTAAGCCCTCTAGCCTCCTATATTCTAGAGCAGCTAGAAAGAAAAATATGAGAGGATCATATGGTCGCTGATGACAAACTCTGGGATCTGACCTGTAACCACTCATTGAAGAGTGCTTTGAAAACTATTACTTTTTTATTTCCTTGCTTTGATAGATGTTATACTATACATTCAAAACAATTTTTAAAAAATCAGTAATGTTTTGATACACAAGCAATGATCTAATAGAGGAATCAATTAAGGAAAAAAATTCCATTTCAAAACAGCAACTAAAAGAATCAAGTATGTGGAAATGAACTTCACTAGGGATGTAAATGAATTATACGCAAAAAATTACATAACGCTGTTAAAATAAATCAAAGAAGATCTAAATAGGTGGAAAGACATTCTTTGCTCATGGATACAAAGGTTGAACGTAGTTCAGATGTCCATTCTTCCCAAATCATCTACAGATTCAATGCAGTATTAAGCAAAATTCCAACAATCTACTTTGAAGACTTGGAAAAGCTAGTCACCAAATTCATCTGGAAGGGAAAGGAACCCTGAATAGCTAAAAGCATTCTAAAAAAGAAGAATGAAGTCGGAGGTGTAACACTTCCTGATTTTAAAACTTATTATAAAGCCACAGTGGTCAAAACAGTACGGTACTGGCACAAAAATAGAAGCACTGACCCATGGAATCAAATGGAGAGTACAGAAATAGACCACTAAATCTATGGTCAATTGATCTTCAACAAATCCACTGAACTGGGACAAAATAGTCTTCAATAATTGGGCATGGGAGAACTGGATATCAATAACCAAAAGAATGAAAGAAGAACCTTACCTTACACCCTATAGAAAAATTAACTCAAAGGGCATCAAACACCTAAATATAAGAACCTGTACCATAAACATTGTAGAAAAAATGTAGGAAAACATCTTCAAGACCTAGTAATAGAGGGTAGCTTCCCAACTTTACACCCAGAGCACAAGCAAGAAAATAACAAATAGAAAAATGAGAACTCCTCAAAAAGCAAATGCTTTCGTTCCTCAAAAGTCTTTGTCAAATAGGTGAAAAGGTAGCCAACTTGATGGGAGAAAATATTTGGAAATCACACATCAGATAAAGGCTTCAATATCCTGTATACATGAAGAAATCATATAAGTCAACAAAAGAACAAGCAACCCAATTATAAAATGGGCTAAAGATAAGGATAGACATTTTTCCAAAGAGCAACTAAAGATGGCAAAAAAGCACATGAATAGATACTCATTTTCATTAGCTATAAGGGAAAGGCGATCAAGACTACAATGAAATACCACTTCACACCTATAAGAATGGCTGTTATGAAACAAACTGGAAACTATAAATTTTGGAGAGGATGTGAAGAAGTTGGGACACTTATGCATGGCTGGTAGAAATGTATAATGGTACAGACACTATGGAAGACAATTTCGCAGTTCCTTAGGAAACTAAACATCAAGTTGCCTGATGACTCAGCAGTACCCCCCCCCCTTGGTATATATCCAAAACAGCTAAAAGCAGTGACACAGACATTTGCACAGCAATGTTCACAGCAGCATTATTCACAATCTAGAAACAACCCAAGTGCCCATCCACAAACGAGTGGATTAACAAAATGTGGTATATACATTCGGTGGAATATTATGCAGTAGTAAGATGAAATGACTATCCTGAAGCACATGTCAAGATGGATGAACCTTGCGGACATAATGCTGAGCAAAATTAGCCAGACACAAAAGATAGATACTCTATGACTCCACTTTTATGACCGTAGTAAAGGTAAAATCAGAGGCATATAATACAGAATATAGGGAATTAGAGATACTTGGAAGCTAGAGATGGGTAAATGATTAGCTAATAAAGTTGAACTTAAATGTAAAAGAGCAGATAAAAGTGAAGGCATTCACTAGTGGGTCTATAAGTAACATTACCAGATTGAAGGCAAACATGATTGAAAGGGGTTGTATAGACCCATGTGCTTCACTGATTAACATTACAAATATAAATAAGTTCTTGCATGAACTACTGCAAAAGGCATGAATCTTGTGCAAAGACTGTATAAGTTCAAGGTATGGGGGAAAACTGCTATTCCATGCTATGGGCTATGTGTAACAGGAAAGCATCAAGAGTACCACAGCAGGGCGGCTGCCATGGCTCAGCAGGCAGAGCTCCGACCTGCCGTGCTGGAGGTCTGGAGTTTGATCCCTGGTGCCTCCTGCCCATATGCAAATTAAAAAAAAAAAAAAGAGTACCACAGCAACAACAGGGGTAAATTATGGGGGGAGGGACAAGACTTAAAGGGAGGTTTGGATTTTCTATTTGGTGAAGGTGTGTTTATTGGTTATCTTTCTCTTGGTAACAATGAAATTATCTAAAATTGAGAGTGTTAATGGACTGCTGACTTTGGACCTTATACATGATGCCCAATGAATGGAGGTGGCTGAAGCATGTTCTGACAGAAGTAGATTGCTGAACGATGGTGTATGTATATGATCAAATATTGTGCTGCAACAAAAAGGAACAAAGTTGTGAGGCATGCTACATTGTGAATGAACCCATGGGACAGTTGGTGAGGCAAAATAAGTCGGAAACAAAAGAGTAAATACGGTATGGTTTCACTTAGAAAATAATTATAAGAAAACAGGTAACTAGATTGTGTAAGCTCTTATAGCAGTCACATTTAGTCTGGAAGAGTAATTGTTATTTCTGGATTTGTGATGTTGTATATATTTATTACCTGGTGTTTAGAGGTAAGAACAAAGTTGATCAGGTCGGGATTAATGTAATTCAGAACACAGGGGTAAGAAAGGCATTGTCTGTATTTTAGAACCTCATCTACTCTTAGAGACCAAAGAAACAAAGATTTATTTTGTCCAGAACCTAAATTTTCTGTAGCAGATTATCTAACGCAACCTGTCTGGATAGATCATCTAAACAATCTGCACAGAGGGAGCCCAGAATAAGAATGAGGGCCTTTAATCCTGTATAGCTTAATGTAATGCCTGGATATATCCTAGAATATATTAAGCAGATAATGAAAAAGTATTGGCAAAATCCCTTGTGGGATGGAGAAAAATTATGGAACTGTTAAGAGATGCTACACACCCATTTGTGGATGTGACCTTTCAATCAGATGGAGATGTGACTCTTCCCATTTAAGGTGGATCCTGATTAGTTTACTGGAATCCCTTCAAAGGGGAAACACTTTGGAGAAAGCTTAGATGCTTGGAGAGCCATTAGAAATCAGAGCCAACACAGAGAGAGATGTTTGGAGATACAGAAGAAAAATGCCCCTGGAGAAGCTGTTTGAAACCAGGAGCCTAAGGACCAGCTGACACCAGCCACCTGCCTTCTTAGCTGACAGAGGTGTTCTGGATGCCATAGGCCTTTCTTGACTCATGGTATCTTTCTCTGAATGCCTTAGTTTGGACATTTTTATGGCTTTAGAACTGTAAACTTTTAACTTAATAAACTCCCTTTATAAAAGCCAACCTATTTCTGGTATATTACATTCTGGTAGCATTAGCAAACTAAAACACTATGCTTAGCATCCTGTGGAACCACCACACTGTGTCCCAGAGAGGCTGCCCCATTCTACTTCCCTATCAACTGTAAACAGGTACATCTCTCCACATTTTCTCCAGTACTTGTAGACTTTTGTTTATTTTTAAAACTGTTTTATTCACACACCATACAATTCATCCTAAGTAAACAATCAATTATTTCTGATATAATCACATACTTGTACATTCACCACCACAATCTTTATGAGGATATTTCTATTTCTTCCACAAAGAAAGAAGAGGGAAAAAAATAAATAAAATAAAAAGGAGAAACACCACCACCAAGAATCCCATACCCCTCCATTCTATCACCATCTTATTGACATTTAGCTTTGGTATGTTGCCTTTGCTACATTTAACGGAAGCATATTACAATTTACTGTTATCTATACGCTCTAGTTTATATTGATTGTACTTTTTCTGTATGAATTTTCAGCACCTTGCACTGTTGACATTCATTTGTTCTCCCTGATAAAAACACTCTCATATTTCTACATTTATTCACTCTCAGAGCCCACTTTAGGTTCTGCTAAGTTTTACAGTCCCAGTTATTATCCTTTCTACCATATACTCATTCTCAGCCTTGTTGATTATATGTACAATATTGTGCTACCATCATACTGTATTGTACCAACCATTTCTGAATCTTTACACTCAATCTTCTTGAAAATTCTGTACTCTTTCAGCATCAGATACCTATTTCTATGTCCAGTCAACATACATTCTCAAATTTAACTCTCAATATTTACTCATTAATGTTAGTTCATATTAATAAGACAATACATATTCGTCCTTTTTTTCTGGCTAGTTTCTCTCAACATAAAGTCCTCAAGGTTTATCCATATTGCTGCATACATCATGGCTTTATCCTGATATATCATCTTATTATTTTTTCTCTCTTTTTACCCTTACTGATAGTCTTCATTTCTACACTCTTCTCCAGACCTCCTGTTCCTGTTCCTATCTGCTTATAGCACTCCCTCTATTATTTCTTGTAGAGCAGGTCTCTGGCTCACAAATTCTCTCAGTGTCTGTTAGTCTGAGAATATTTTAAGCTCTCCCTCATTTCTGAAGGACAGCTTTGCTGGATATAGAATTCTTGTTTGGCAGTTTTCCTCTTTCAGTATTTTAAATATATCATACCACTGCCTTTTTGCCACCATGGTTTCTGCTGAGAAATCCATACATGGTTTTATAAAGTTTTCCTTGTATGTGATGGATCATTTTTTTCCTACTGCTTTCAGAATTCTCTGTCTTTGGCATTTGAAAGTCTGATTAATAAGCATCTTGGAGTAGGTCTATGTGGAACTATTCTGTTTGGGATACACTGTGTTTCTTGGATCTGTAATTTTATGTCTTTCATATGAGATGGAAAATTTTCAGTGATTATTTTCATCGTTATACTTTCTGCCCCTTTTCCCTTCACTTATTCTGGGAAACCCATAACACATACTTCATATGCTTCATGTTGTTATTCAATTCCCTGAGACCGTGCTCAGATTTTCCCATTCTTTTCCCTATCTTTTCTTTCTTGTGCAGGATTTCAGAAGTCTTATACTCTAGTTCACTAATGCTTTCTTCTGCCTCTTCAAATCTGTTTTTGTAAGTTGTCATTGTGTTTCTCATCTCTTCTATTGTGCTTTTCATTCCCATAAGTTCTGCCATTTGTTTTTCAAGCTTTCAAATTCTTCTTTATGGTCACCCAATGTCTTATTTATATCCTTTACCTCTTTTCCATATCTTCCCTGATATCATTGCTTTGATTTTTGAATTGATTAAAGATTTGAGATTCAGTTAAAGATCTCAACTCCGGTATCTTCGTTAAAGTGTCTATTCCATTGGCTGGGCCATATCTTTATTTTTCCCTGTGTAACTTGTAATTTTTTGCTGATGTCTAGGTATCTGAGGTTGTTTTCACTCTTTTTCCTAGGGTTTTCTTTTTATTTAGCTTAGTTCTCTATTCTTTTGTCATTCAGTTAAACTTATTGTAGACCCCTAGCATAGCCTCTGTTTAACTGGTCAGAATTTTTCAGCTCTTGCTCTTCTGGTTCTTGTTGGCTCTGCCCCAGTAACACCCCAAAATTGACACCACAGTGATCTGCCTCAGGAATGGGGGGTAGGGCATTGGCACTACAGCAAGATCTCTGTTTTGGGATTAAAACAAGTCTGCTGGGTCCCCATGGTGTGCTGTTATTCTCTTGCCCACAAGGCCTTGTTTTGTTTAAGTTCACTGCTCTAACAGCTGGGTCATCTGCACTTTTCAGCCAACAAGGGGAAAGTTCCCATACAATGGGTTTAGACCAGTCCTGGTGGTTCTAATGTATTTTCTGGAGTGTACCTGAGAAAGCCCTTCAAATCCCTTGCACTTTCTGTTCTGTCCAGCAGATGGCACTGTTCAGTAACTTAATCATCCTGAATGGCTGCTTGCATTGTAGTTCAGGCTACCTCTAATCAGGAAGGGCTGGAATTGTAGGTTTCCTGTCCTCCACTTTATTTGGGTCTGAGGACTCCCCCAGCTGACCCAGTATTCAGCTGGCCAGCAGACAGGGATCAGACTACTGGCTGCTGTTTCCCTCGAGAATGGAATAGGGCTTTTGGACCCAGGGCTGGAAATACAGGCTGTATTTTATTCCTCACAGACCTGGGTCCGGAGATGTCCTTACCTGTCCCATGGATCTCCAAATGGTGGAGGTGTGTATCATTAATGTGAGAGAATTTATATTCTGTGTCCCCAGTAGAAGTAATTGCAGCTACTGTTTCTGTGCCCCACCCAAGCAGTGCGTGAGACAGAATGAGGGTGACAGGAGAGGACCATCCACTCAAGTATGGAGGTTTCCTGACTGATATTTTAATTTTTTCTTCAATTTGGCACTTGTAGGGTCCTTCCCCATTCTATATCTTCCTTCAGAGCTCTGAAAGATACAGAATTGTCCTTTTTATATTGAATTACACTACGGAGAGATTTTCTGTAGCTGTTTACATTACCATGTTTATGATGTCATCCTCAATGTACCCCTTTTCATTTCTGATTTTCATGAATTGTAACCTGTCTCTTTTTTCACTTTACCAATCTAACTAAAGGTTAGCCAGTTTTATTGATCTTTTCAAAGAAACAACTTTTGGTTTGTTGATTCTCTGTATTGTTTTCTGTTCCTATTTCATTTATCTCCCCTCTAATCTTTGTTATTTCCTTCTTCCTTCTGGTTTCAGGTTTAGTTTGGTCCTCTTTTTCAAGTCTTCCACTTTTGATGTTAAGTCTCTGTTCTGAAGTCTTTCCTCATTTTTATTGTAAGCACTTAGAACTATAAATTTTCCTCTCAGCACTGCCATCACTGCATCCCATAAGTTTTGGTATGTTGTATTTTCATTTTCATTCAACTGAATATATTCCCTAATTTTCACCTCTGATTTCCTCTTTAATCTACTGTTTGTTTAAAATATATTGTTTAGTTTCCAAATATTTGCTAATTTTCCTTTTCTGCTTCTGTTATTTATTTCTAGCATCACACTTTTGTACTCAGAGAATATACATGGCATGAATTCAATATTTTTTAATATACTGGTAATTGTTTTATTACCTAACCTATGGCCAATCCTGCAGAATGATCCATGTGCATGTGAAAAGAATGTGGATTCTGTTTTTGTTTGGTGAAGTGTTCTAGTTTGCTAGCTGCCAGAATACAATATACCAGAAACAGAACGGCTTTTAAAATGGGGAATTTATTAAGTTGCAAATTTACAGTTCTAAGGCTATGAAAATGTCCTAATTAAAGCAACTCTACAGAAATGTCCAATGTAAGGCATCCAAGGAAAGATAACTTGGCTCAAGAAGGGCAATGATGTTCAGGGTTTCTCTTTCCATTCAACAGGCACGTGGTGAACATGGCGACATCTACTAGCTTTCTCTCCAGGCTTCTTGTTTTATGAAGCTCCCCAAGGGGCATTTTCCTTCTTCATCTCCAAAGGTCTCTGGCCACGTGGGCACTCCTGGTTCTCATGGCTCTTTTGCTCTCTTGCTTTTTCCAAAATGCTTCCTCTTTTAAAGGAGTCCAGTAAAATAATCAAGACCCACCTGGAATGGGTAGAGCTACATCTCCATGGAAATAATCTAATCAAAGATTTTAAAGGTTGCTGCCAGAAGACCGAATCAGGATGAAAATACGGCTTTTCTAGGATACATAATCCTTTCAAACCAGTACAGTGTTCTATATATGTTTGGTAGATATAGTTGGTTTAGAGTATTGTTCAAGTCTTCTATCTCCTCACAGATCTTTTATTCCATTTACATTTAAGTCACTACTGATAATGCAGGACTTTTTTCTGCCACTTTGATATTTAGTCTTTGTATTTCCTATAATATTTTTGCCCCTCCATTCTACCATTAATGCCTAGTTTTACATTTATTTGATTATTTTTGCATTGTATCATATTGAGTCCCTTATCTTTTCTATTTGGATATTTATCATCTATATACCTTGCGGTTATCATGGAGTTAAAATTAAACATCCTAAATATATAACAACTATGTTTTATTTGATACCAAATTAACTTCAATAACATGCAATATACTTGCCCATAACCCTCTCTCCTCCACCTTATTTTTTTAACTTTTTTTTGTTGTGAAATATAACAGATATACAAAAAACAATAAACTTCAAAGTACATTTTAACAAGTAGTTATAGGACAGACTTGGTATGGGTTACAGTTCTTCTGTTTTTTTTCTTCTAGCTGTTCCAAGGCACTGGAGACCAACAGAAATATCAATATAATGATTCAGCATTATATTCATTTGTTAAAGCCTACTTCTCTGTTATACTCCTCTTCATTAAATAACATATATACATAAAAACAATAAATTTCAAAGTATATTACAACAATTAGTTGTAGAATAGATTTCAGAGTTTGGTATGGGTTACAATTCAACAATTTTAGGTTTTTATTTCTAGCTGTTCTAAGTTACTGGAGACCAAAAGAAATATCAGTATAATGATTCAGCACTAACGCTCATTTGTTAAACTTGACATTCTCTGAATAACTCCATCACTTTTGATATTTCTTCCACAGTTTAGGGGAGATATTTGTGATATTCCCATGCCAACTTTTTCATATTGGAAGGGGTTATTCATAATATGTTGCAGGGGGATGGAACTAGCTCATGTTCTGGAAGGGCTGGCACCTCTACATTTTAGGACTTATTTGGTCCCGAGACCCATCCGGAGGTTGTAGGATTTGGAGAATTACCCTAGTGCATGGAAACTTTCTAGACTCTGATATAAGGTCCAAGGTATTCTTCAAGGTTGGCAGGAATGGTTTTGGTTGGAGTTTAGCAAGGTATGATAGGTAGCAATGTCTAACTAAAGCATGTATAAGAGTGACTTCCAGGGAAGCCTCTTGACTCTATTTAAACACTCTCAGCCACTGATATCTTATTTGTTATACTTCTTTTCCCCCTTTTGGTCAGGATGGCATTGTTGATCCCATGTGCCAGGGGCAGGCTCAGCCCTGGGGGTCATGTCCCATATATGGGGGAAGGCAATGATTTCACTTGCAGAGTTGGGCTTAGAGAGAGAGAGGCCACATCGGAGCAACAAAAGAGGTCCTCAAGAAGTAACTCTTAGGTATAGCTATAGGTAGCCCAAGCTTCTCCACTACACACATAAGCTTCACATGAACAAGCTTCAAGATCAAGGGCTTGACTGATTGATTTGGGTGTCCCTAATGTTTGGCACAATATCTGGGGTTTTTCTGGTGGTAAAGATTAATAGTTTCATAATTTTTCTCCCATCCCTCAAGGGATTTTGCCAATACATTTTGATTATCTACTTAATATGATCTGGAATGTATCCAGGGATTACATTAAATTTATATAGGATTAAAGGCTCTCATTCTTATTCTGGGCTCCCTGTGTTTGGATTATTTAAATGATCTATCCATAGAAGTTGAGTTAGATTATGTGCTACAGGAAATTTAGGTTCTGAACATAATAAAACTTTTTTCCTTTGGTCTCAAAGAGTAAGTGAAGTTCTAAAATATAGATGTCTTCCTTACCCGTGTATCCTGAATTACCTTAATCCCAACCCAATTGGCTCCATTCTTATCTCTAAATACCAGATTATACATATATAAAACAGCCCCTCAAAATCCAGAAATTGCAGGTCACAGTGGCTCAGAAGGCAGAGTTCTCGCCTGCCATGCTGGAGACCCAGGTTCGTTTCCCAGTGCCTGCCCATGCAAAAAAATCCAGAAATAAAAATTACCACTCTAGACTAAATATGATAGCTATAGGAGCTTACAATCTAGGCCCCAGTTTTCTTACAAGTATTTTCTAAGTGAGATTATACAATATTTGCCCTTTTGTTTCTGGCTTATTTTGCCTCATCAAATGTCCACAGGTTCATTCACATTGTTGCATGCCTCACAACTTTTTGTAGCAGCACTGTGTTCAATCATATGTTTACACTATTGTTCACCAATCTATTCAGTCAGTACATCTTTCAGCCCCCTCCATATATTGGGCCTCATGTATAATGTCCAAAGTCAACAGTCCATCAACACTCTCAATTTTAGATGATTTAATTGTCCCCAAGAGAATGATATCCAAGAAATACACTCTTACCAAATAGAAAATCTAAACCTCCCCCTGACTCTTGTCTCTCCCCCATTATGTACACCTTGTATTGCTGCAGTACTGTTTATGTTTTCATATTAAACATAGCTCAGAGCATGCAATATAATTTTCTCCTAATACTCCCAAATTATACACTCTTTGTACAAGATTCATACCTTTGCAGTAGTTCATGCAAGAATTCATTTATATTTGTTGTATTAATTGGTGGGACATATGAGTCTACACACACCCTTTCAATCATGTTCACCTTCAATATAGTAATATTACTTATAGACCCACTAGAGAATCACCTTCACATCTGTCTATTCCCTTACATTTGAGTTAAACCTCATTAACTAACCATTCACCCATCTCTAGCTTCTATGTATCTCTAAGTCCCCTATATTCTAAAAATAGTATAAGCCTCTGATTCTACTTTTACCATGGTCATAAAAGTGGAGTCATACATTATCTGTCCTTTTGTGTCTGGCTTATTTCACTCAGCATTATGTCCTCAAGGCTCATCCATCTTGTCATGTGCTTCAGGACGTCATTTTGTCTTACTGCTGCATAATATTCCATCATACGTATATACCACATTTTGTTAACCCATTCATCTGTTGATGGGCACTTGAATTATTTCCATCTTTTAGCGACTGTGAATAGTGCTGCTATGAACATTGATGTGCAAATCTCTGCTTGTGTCACTGCTTTCAGCTCTTCTGGATATATACTGAGCACTGGTATTGCCAGGTCATACAGCAACTCAATATTTATTTTATTAAGGAACCACCAGACTGTCTTTCATAGTGGCTGTACCATTATACATTCCCAGCAGCAGTGCGTAAGTGTCCCAACTTCTCCACATCCTCTCCAATATTTATAGTTTCCTGTTTGTTTAATAGCAGCCATTTTTAGAGATGTGAAGTGGTATCTCATTGTAGTCTTGATCTGCATTTCCCTTATGGCTAATGAGAATGAGCATCACTTCATGTGCTTTTTAGCCATCTGTATTTGCTCTTCAGAAAAATGTTTATTCATATCTTTAGCCTACTTTATATCTGAGTTGCTTGTTCTTTTTTTTTGTTGAGTTGTATGATGTCTTTATGTTTACAGGATATCGAAACTTTTATCTGATATGCGATTTCCAAATATTTTCTCCCATTGAGTTGGCTGCCTCTTCACCTTTTCGACAAAGACTTTTGAGGCACAAAAGCATTTGATTTTGAGAAGTTCCCATTTATCTATTTTTTCTTTTGTTGCCTGTGCTTTGGGTATAAAGTTTGGGAAGCTACCTTCTATTACAAGGTCCTGAAGATGTTTCCCTACACTTTCTTCTAGGAGCTTTAAGATACTGGTTCTTATATTTAGGTGTTAGATCCAATTTGAGTTAACGTTTTGTATAGGGTGTAAGGTAAGGTTCCTCTTTCATTCTTTTGGCTATTGATATCCAGTTCTCCCATGCTCATTTACTGAAAAGATTATTTTGTCCCATTTCAGTGGATTTAGGGGCCTTATCAAAAATCAGTTTAGCATAAATTTGGTAGTCTATTTCTGGACTCTTGATTCAATTACATTGATCAATACTTCTATCTTTGTGCCAGCACCATACTGTTTTGACCACTGTAGCTTTATAATAAGCTTTAAAATCAGGGAATGTTAATCTTCCCATTTCATTCTTCTTTTTTAGGATGCTTTTAGCTATTCGGGGATCTTTACCTTCCAAATTAATTTGGTAACTAGCTTTTCCAAGTCTTCAAAGTAGGTTGATGGAATTTTCATTGGTACTGCATTGAATTTGCAGATCCATTTGGGTAGAATTGACACCTTAACTACATTTAACCTTCCTATCCATGAACAGGGAATGTCTTTCCACCTATTTAGATCTTCTTTCATTTCTTTTACAAATGTTATGTAGTTTGCTGTGTACAAGTCCTTTACACCCCTAGTTATGTTCATTCCTAGATACCTGATTCTCTTAGTTGCTATTTTGAATGGATTGTTTTCCTCAACTGACTCCTCAGTTAGCTCACTGCTTGTGTATAGAAACACTACTGATTTCTGCACATTAATGTTAATGTGAAACTTCCTGTTCTTTGGTGGTTATTGATTTCCAGTTTCACTCCATTGTGATCAGAGAAATTGTTTTGAATAATTTTAATGTTTTTAAATGTATAAAGACATGTTTTGTGTCCCGGCATATGATCTAACCTGGAGAATGTTCCATGAGCACTGGAGAAGAATGTATATCCTGGTGTTTTGGGGTATAACAACCTATATATGTCTGTTAGGTCTAATTTATTTATCAAATTGTTAAATTCTCTATTTCTGTGTTGATCCTCTGTCTGGTTGTTCAGTCTATAGAGGAGAGTGGTGTATTGAAATCTCCTACTATTACTGTTGAAATGTTTATCGTTCCCTTCAGTTTTGCCAATATCAGTCTTATGTACATTGGAGCCCCTTGATTGGGAGCACAGACATTTATGATTGTTATTTTTTCTTAGTGAATTGTCCATTTTACAAATATATAGTGTCCTTCTTTGTCTCTTTGTCTCTTACAATGTCTTTACATTTAAAGTCTATTTTGTCTGTTATTAGTATAGCTACTCCTGCTTTCTTTTGGGTACAGCTTGCATGGATTATTTCTTAATCCTTTCTGCCAATCTGTATCTTTTAATTGGTAGGTTTAGTCCATTAACATTCGATGTTATTACTGTAAAGGCATTTCTTGAATCCACTATCTTATACTTTGGATTTTATTTGTCAGATCAATATGTTTTTTTCCCACTTTCTCTTTTTAAGTTACCTTTACTAGTACTCCTCAATTCTGTGCCCTCCTCCAGACCTCCTTCTCCTGTCTTTTTTTTCAATTGGCAGAACTCCCTTTAGTATTTCTTGTCAGGCCAATCTCTTGTTGACAAATTCTTTCAGGACTTGTCTGTGAAACCTTAAAGGTTTCTCTCCCTTAGTTTTGAAGGACAATTTGGCTGGGTACAGAATTCTTGGCTGGAAGTCTTTCTCTGTCAGGATTTTAAATATATCATACCACTGCCTTCTCACCTCCATAGTTCCAGTTGCATAGTCCAAACTCAGTCTTATGTGGTTTCCCTTGTATTTAGTAGATTGTTTTTCTCTTGTCATTTTCAGGATTTTATGCTTTTCTACAACATCAGACAGACTGATTAGTATGTGTCTTGGGGTAGGCCTATTTGGATTTATTCTATTTGGAGTTCGTTGGGCTTCTTTTATTTGCATATTTATGTCCTTTATAAGGGTTGGGAAGTTTTCCCCCATTATATCCTCAACTAATCTTCTTAGCCCTTTACTCCTCTCTTCTTCTGGGACACCAATGATTCTTTTATTTGTGTGCTTTGTTTTCTCCATCTTTTTCTCTGAGTTTCAATGAAAATTTTTCCTCTTTTTTTTGCCATTTGCTGTTTGGAATTTTCAAAATCAGTTGTCCTATCCTCTAGTTTGCTTATTCTTTCTCCTGCTTCTTCAAGTCTGTTATGTGTCTCTATGATATTTTTAATTTGGTCTACAGCCTCTATAATCTCTGTGATATCTGCTATTTTTTCTATTTATTCTTTCAAATTCCTTTTTATGCTCTTCCAGTGTCTTCTTGATCTCCTTTATGTCATTAGCCATCCCACTGATTTTATTTAGTAAATTTATATGAACATATTTGATTAGTTGTTCCAAAGTCTGAGTATCCGCCAGTATTTTAATTTGGTCATTAGACTGGACTGTATCTGTCTGCATCTTCATATGGTTAGTGATCATCTGTTCTCTTTATGGCATACAAATATCTTGATAGGGTTACTTTGGATGTTAATTTCCTTCTGTAGTCTAAAGCTTTGTATTTGTGGGATGGGAACGGAGCAGGATATGGAATGTGGGGAGGGTCACAACAGTGCAGTGACAGGCTTTGGTGTAGGTATATTCATGGACTGGGGACTTTACACCAGTGCTTCCTTGTCCCTGTCTCCCTGTCCATGCACTCCTCATGGCTGCTGGCCTCGTCTGGTAATAGACACTAGGCTGTTTTTACTAGCTGGCCCGTCTCCAGTTCTCTGCATCTCAGTTTTTCTGTGTTTTCAACCAGGAAAGAACAAGAATATGAACATTAAAGAATCCCAGAGAACACCAATCAGAATAAACATGAAGAAAAATACATCCCATCATGTATTGATCCCTAGATGGTGTAGAAGACCCTCCCAGGTCACTAACATTCTGGAATCAGTCTCCTGGTCTTTTTTTTTGTCCCTTCTCTAGCTATTCTCTTTAGCAGGGGTGAACTGGACCTATCCTATTTTACCATCTTCCCAGAAGCTCTTCCCCCACCTTATTTTTGTACTTGTTTTCACTTATATCTTTGTACACTGTGTGCCAAAAACCATAGAGTTACCATAACTTTTCATGCATTTGCATTTTACCACCTATAGGAAGAAATGGAGTCACATAACAAGAAATATACTACAATAGTACGGGCATTTATAATTACTCTTATGGTTACCTAGAGGTCTTTATATCTTTATGCCCCTTCAAACCATTGTCTATTATCCTTTCCTTTCTATCTGAAGAACTCCAGTCAGCTTCGCTTTTAGGGTAGATCTAGTGTGATGAATTCCCTTAGCTTCTGTTTATATAGCAACATCTTAATCTCTCCTCATTTTTAAAAGAAAATCTCACTAGATATATAATTCATGGTTCATAATTGTTTTCTTTCAGGACTTTAAGTACTGTAACACACTCTCTTCTTGCCTCCATGGTTTCCAATAAGAAATCAACACTCAGTCTAATTAGGACTCTCTTGTACTTAATATGTTTCTTTTCTCTTGCAGCTTTCAGAACTCTCTCCTTTGCATTCAATACTGATCAATACATGATGGGATGTATTTTTCTTCATGTTTATTCTGATTGGTTTTCTCTGGGATTCATTAATGTTCATATTCTTGTTCTTTGTTAAGTTTGGGGAGTTCTCTGTCATTATTTCTTTGAACACTCCTCTGCCATTTTCTCTCCTACTTCTCCTTCTGGACTGCCATAATGCATAAATTGATATGCTTGATGGTGTCAGTGTCCCATACGTGCCTTTGGCTATTCTCACATTTTATAATTCTTGATCTTTCTGCTCCCCAGACTGACTCATTTCAAGTGTCTTGTCTTTGAGTTCACTTTTAAAAAATACTGCCAGCTCCAAACTTGAATCCTCCTGGACATTTTAAATTTCAGTTATTTTTGTCTTCAACTCCAGTATTTCTCTCAGATTCTTTTTTGAAAATTCTATTTCTTTACTAAGACTCTTATATTGCTCATTCATTGTTTTCCTGATACCCTTCAGTTCTTTCTTCTATATTTTCCTTATCACCTTCAGGATTTTTAAGATCATGTTTTTAAAGCCTTTGTTTATTATGTCCATATTCTGGTCTTATTCACTGGTGTTTTTTTTTTGGATTTTTATCCTCTTCCTTTGCATGGGCCATCATTTTCTGTTTTTTTTTTTGTCTTGTACCGTTTTTGCACACTGTATGTTTTAATATTTTAAAATGTCATTTCAAAAAGGCACATGAAGAGATGCTCAACTTCCCTGGCTATTAGGGAAATGCAAATCAAAACCACAATGAGATATCATCTCACACCCACTAGAATGGCCATTATCAATAAAACAGAAAATGACAAGTGCTGGAGAGGATGTGGAGAAAGGTACAATTATCCACTGTTGGTGGGAATGTCAAATGCTACAACTGCTGTGGGAGGCAGTTTGGCGGTTCCTCAAAAAGCTAAATATAGAACTTCCATATGACCCAGCAATACCATTGCTAGGTATCTACACAAAGGACATGAGGGCAAGGACACAAACGGACATTTGCACACCAATGTTTATAGCAACATTATTTACAATTACAAAGAGGTGGAAACAGCCAAAATGTCCATCAACAGATGAGTGACTAAACAAACTGTGACATTTACATAAGATGGAATATTATGCAGCTGTAAGACAGAATAAAGTTATGAAGTATATAACAACATGGATGGATCTTAAGGACATTATGCTGAGTGAGATTAGCCAAAAACAAAAAGGCAAATACTGTATGGTCTCACTGATATGAACTGACATTAGTGAATAAACTTGGAATATTTCGTTGGTAACAGAGACCATCAGGAGGGAGAAATAGGGTAAGATATTAGGTAATTGGAGCTGAAGGGATACAGATTGTGCAACAGGACTGAATATAAAAACTCAGAAATGGACAGCACAATACTACCTAACTGTAATACAATTATGTTAAAACACTGAATGAAGCTGAATGTGAGAATGATAAAGGGAGAAGAGCTGGGGGCATAAATGAAATCAGAAAGAAAGATAGACGATAAAGATTGAGATGGTATAATCTAGGAATGCCTAGAGTATACAATGATAGTGACTAAATGTATAAATTTTAAAAATGTTTTTGCATGAGGAAGAACAAAGGAATGTCATTACTGCAGGGTGCTGAAAATAGATGGTAATCAATATTTTAAAATTTCAACTTATATGTGAGACTAAAGCAAAAATAAACATTTGGTACAAAATTTATATTTTGACTAGTGCATTTCCTAATATAACTTAGGTAGATAGCTTGGTTGAACACCATAAGTACTTGGAACCTTGGGTAGGACATGAGGTTTTGTTGGTTTGTCCAGAGTGATGCCCCGATGAATCCCACAGTGATTTGATCAGTGACTGGAAAAGTATTTGCAAAGTCCCCTTCAGGGAAAAATTCAACCTCCCCAAGTTGAATTCTTGATATTCTCACAAGCAGTGTGGACAACCAAAGCTATAGGCTGAGCCCCCAGTCTTGGAGTTTGTTCATATGAAACTTAACCCACAAAGGATAGGTCAAGTCTACTTAAAATTAGGCCTAAGAGTCACCCCCAAGAGAGCCTCTTTTGTTGCTCAGATGTGGCCTCTCTCTCCAGCCAACACAACAAGCAAACTTACCACCCTCCCCCTGTCTACGTGCGACATGGCTCCCAGGGGTATGGGCCTTCCTGGCAACGTGGGACAGAAATCCTAGAATGAACTGAGACTCAGCATTAAGGGAT